>CAJNOQ010000081.1:0-80437 GCA_905250885.1 Didymodactylos carnosus
GAACCAACGGTGTCTGAGAAAATTAACATTTTTCATTATAGTGCAGTTTGAGTCCTTAAAGTAATTTTTTGAAACTTATGCACGCATTTCAAAAACAACAAAGCATTCTGAAGAAAAATTTTCGCTGTCAAAGTTGTTTACGATAGTCCTCTTCATACCCTAAGCGGAGCACTTTTTTCTTTTTAGTGGAAAACTTTTGAAATAAATTACGAATAGAAAATTTTTAGCTTTAAATTTACTTAAAGTTTATGTAAATTGCATTTGTTTCAAAATTTTCCCACTAAAATGAAAAAAGTGCTCCGCTTAGGGTATGAAGAGGACTATCCTGAACAACTTTGGCAGCGAAAATTTTTCTTCCAAATGTTTCATTGTTTTTGAAATGCATGCATAAGTTTGTGTACCAGGTAACATTTTCTTGGCACCATGTACCATACCATTTTATCTCGACCAAATTCAAACGGCGACGTGAATCCGAAGCCAACGAACCTGAATCTAAAACGAGACCGAACCAACTGAATCAGAATGTTCGAATTTGGTGCATGCTTGATGGTTATAGAAACTAGAAGTGCCTTTATTCCTCTTTGAAATGGGATATAGTGAATAATTTTTTGATTCATTTTTCAACCAGAAATTGTCGAAGTTTTTCGTTAGTTTCAGAAACACGATTACTTAGACTTAACTAATGGTTTTCAGAACTTTGTTCTTTGGCTAAGACGCATTTTCTGCAAGAGCATTTAATTCTCTACAAACTCACATTAGATTTAGTTATTCCTAACATCGTTTGAGTCCTGACTAAACAGATTTTCTCGATGCTTTATCTTTCTGATGCAAAGTGGTGCTTTTTACCAAAATTGAGTTTTATATACTTTTTCTTTACTATTAAAAAACTGCTCAGGGATTTTTGAAAATAGAGGGATCGATAGAGTTTTGCACAGGCAATATTCTCATCTATTTGGCTTTTAAAGAAGCGTTTTTCATCAGACTGTAGTGAAAAAACAAAAAAAGAAAACTATATTACACATACTTTTTGGGTGACGTATGGTATTTAAATATTTTCTCACTCATATTCAATGACAAAAAATTTTGTTTTCTATGTTTTTTTGAAGTTCAGATTTTGATCTTTCCGATGGAAAAATAATTAACGTTCCAGCACGTTAGAAACATACAGAAATAATGATCATCATTTGTCCAATTACTTTTGCATCGTCGATTAACTTTTGAAACTTACAATAAGTATGTGAAACATTCATAATAGTTCAAACAGAGAGTTTCGCTTTCAGCACTATTTATTTAAAAGTTATTTTCAGAGTGAAGAAAACTCAATGACTAAATTTCGAGACTATTTGTCTCTTTCAAGATATTAGTATGAGGTTCATTGAGAGAATATCGCGCCACGATATCGAATTAATTAATTCGTGAATAGAAGACTAAGTTATTTTCGAGATCGGACAAACCTCTGAGATTTACTGGAAGAGGTTATATTCGTATAGGTATTCGGTACGTTCTGAACAGATATATATTTTGAACGAATTAAATTGAATGTAAAGCCCTGCAGATAAGTTGATAGGAAAAGCAGAGTGCGGGTAAATTTGTAAATAAACTGTCCTTGCATAGGATGCATATACATTAAACATGCACTTTGCTATTATCTTTTTCGAGGATTCGTTCCCATGGCTGTGCCAATTCATTTGCCATTTTTCTTATTGCACTTAGACTTTGATCGCTATCATTTATCATATTTAACATGGACGTTAGTCCCCATTGAGCACCAGCTAATATGCCAACAATGGGTGGGGCGTAGATATTATCTATCCTATATATTCTTTCATATGCATCTTTAAAGAATTTAGAGTTTTTAACGCAATCCAACGCTATTTTTAACACTTTTGGAGCATAGGCAGAAGGTTTTGCTTCGAATATATGGCTTGACCGCCCATGATAACTCACTATTTGCTGTATATCGGTAGACAGATTTGGTACACAAAATGCATTGTTTACCGCAGAGTCCCATGTCTGTCCAATAATAAGAGATCTGCAGATTAAATTTACTATACCAGATACTTGGCCAGCTTCGGGAGAATAATGAGTCAAACACGCTTCTTGCTTTGAAATGTCGAATACATCATCATTATGTATGGATGAGTACAATGCAATTGGATACGATCGATGTGCCGGATTGCATCCAGCTGTAAGGCCGTGTAATTTTTCATTAACTTTTTCTGATGTAGCATTAATTTGTTGCACATGAAATTTAAAATCTTGTTGTGTTATTTTGTTGTTTTTTTTCGTTTTTATTTGACTAACCAGATCATGATAGACGAGTTTTATGATTTCACCCATATCACAATTATTAGTAGATGTATGGTATAGCCATAAATAGCGTGACAGAACATCTGATGAATCAAATTCTTTCAACTCCATAAGACTCTCACCCAATTGAAATGCCATTTTTGTTGAAGCATTAAATCGATCACATAGCGCATGCCCTACTAATGCACCTTCTAATCGATCAAGAATGGTTGACATTAGTTAATCTAAAACTTTAAAAAAATATATAAAGTTTGAGTTTACACAAAACACGACAATTCTTCTCTCTGTGCTGTTGCTGATCAAGATCCTCTTAAAACGGTAGTGAAAATTATTCATGGATTTTTGATCTTCCCAAACGTTGTTGCAATTGTTTATCAAAAAATACAAAACAAAATGCTTTAAAGTTATCTGATTCTCAATACCAAATTTGATTTAGTTCAAGAATATAAAAAAGAAAAGAGGAAGAAGAAAAACTTATGTTTTTAAAAATAAAACATGGTGAAAAAAGTCTCTTTTAGCGAACAGAATTTCTTTTTATTAAAAAGCATTCTTTGTCAGCTTGCATCAAGAGAGAAGAGAATAACCTTGAGGCTGCATAACGCAGAAGAAAACAGAGCCGCCAAAAGAAAAAAGGTGAATCGCACTTAATACGAACGGCATATAGGTCGTTACAAATCAACCGCACTCACGCGGAGTTTCCCCTTATGCTTTTAAAAATCTGATTTAATTTTAACTTCGTATCTATAGACTTATGTATCATACCCTTACTCTCTCTTCTAATCGCCCTCTAATGATTTGACTTTTGATATTAGAATTAAAGATTTCTAATCAATTTTATATAGGTTCGTAGATGTGGTATGAGTATAATAGATCAAATTCAACATTTGATCAATATTGATTGACGAACAGTCTTGTTTATCGATGTCATTATTGCTATACGAAATACTTCAAATAGAAGAAATAATTTTGGGCTCTTGCTTGTTGAAACTTTAATATACACTGTAAATTTAAAAAAATCACTTTCTTTGAATTACGTACAAAAGTTCGTTCCATCATTGACTAAGGTCCGTGAAATAATCAGTCACGAATTTCTCAACACGAGAAGCTGTCATTCAACTCCGCGTTGAAAAGTCCGTGATTACATACATCACACAACTTATTCAATGGTGGATGAACTTTTGTATGTGATTAAAAACAAGATAAAGAAAATCATGGATTTTTCTTTTCTCAAATTTACGGTGAATATATTCTTACCTATGATAATTGAACATCTATTTCATTGCTTTATGTATCATTTTTTGCCAATGTTTCCGTAAAGAGATCGTCAAGAGCTGCGTCAAGTTTTTTGAAGCTCGTCATCGGGGTAGACAGCGATCTAAGGGTCTACATCCGAAAGGGAAAAGTTCAATAGTTCCGTTACTTCTACTGTACTAAAATGAAACAGTCATGTTCTCGTTTTTACAATGAGTTTTAGTAAAATTGCTTTTTATGCAATAAAAACACCCTTACTACAATATATGAAAAGAAAGACGACACTTAGAAGAAGTAGAACATATATTTTAGTTCACTTTGATGTATGGCAACGCGCCCAAAATAAATTTTTTGCTCAGTGTTTTTGGACCTGGGAAGTACTTGAGAGGGTAATAGTAAAACATGAAGACACCCACAGACAGCCATCGACAGCACACAGACATCCACAGACAGCCACCGACAGTACACATACAATCACAGACAGCTACACAGACATCCATGGATGTTTGTGTTTTGATGTCTGTGTAGCTGTCTGTGGCTGTCTGTGTGCTGTCTGCGGGTGTCTTCATGTTTTACTATTAATCGTACTTGGGATTGCAGATTCGCAGTATTTCCATCCACATTTTTTTATTCTTAAGTTACATAGAAAAATGTACAATTTGTTTTTTGCAGAGAATTCAATGATGCATCTTCTTAAAAAACTAAAATTTTATTATATATTTGAACTGAGATATATGCAGACACAAAAATGAGCAGTCATTTTGAGACACCCGGTATATCTCTTGCTTTTCCTAATAAGACATATGAATGGTTTTTGAATGGTATTAGAGTCAATAAACGAAATGAACAATATTTGAGAGAAGCAGCCATAATTGTCGAATAAAATAACTATTTATTCTTTATTAGATAACATTACTCGGCGTATCGGTCTCTTCTCAGAACCATTTTCAGGTGAAATACACAGTTAAACTTTAAATGTACAACTAATCACAACTACACTACTGTATATGTATATATATGTAAATTTTGACTGAGAAAAAATTCATGAAAGAAATAGACAGAGAAGGTATAATAAAATATTAGTTATTGTTAAAAAGATGCGCCATTGAATTCTTTGCAAAAAAACAATTGTATATTTTTCTATGTACCTTAAGAAACCCTTTAATTGCTTAAAATAAACAATTAATCTCAATTAATTGACGATTTTAAAAAAAAGAAAAATCATCAGATTCGCCAGTTAATCGCAATTAATTGACGAATTTTTCATGGTACGCGATTAATTGTCAAAAATATCACGATTTCGATGATGCGGGTTATGAAATCTTGTACTATCTTGCTGTAAGATCCTGCAGCAAGAAGTCACAAGGACTTTATAAGATCTTGCGAAATTTTGTACGATCTTGTGACATTCAAGATTCTTCGTTCTAGGTGAAAAAATATATTTTTAAGACCAAAAATAAAAATAAAGTGAAACGATACAGTCATAAACGACAAACGATGTGGTGAACAAGGAATGAACAAAACTGGCTAGCAGAATGTGAATTACCAGGACGAGATCATTTATAATTCTTTTCTCGAAGTGAGAATAAACAAAAGGTTTATTTCGTTTATACTGATATAGTACTTATTAAATATTCTGTAAGATTCTTCATTATACGACTAAAGGAAGTTGTGCTTCAGCTAATTTTTTAATGCGAGTCACAAAGATACTTTTTTTCCAAATATTTAGTAAATTTCGCTTCTTTTGACGATTTAGGGTTGGCTCTTCAGCGCTCAATCGTCGTTTGATGGAATAATGTTTGTGACGAGCTGGGAGACATCTTATTTTGTTCAAAAATGTACAAAATACGACATTTTTTAGCAGAATTTTGTCGAAACTATAGTTTGAAGCTAAAAAAAGTGGAAATTGTTTTATTTATTTTGTATGATCCTCTTTGCTTTCAGTAAAGGGAATAAAGTACCATTATCAAATTTATACAGAGTTGCAAAATGAAAAGCAATGAAGAAAATTTTATCAATTTTCAAATGAATAATAATTTGTGATAAAGTGCTGCGTCTTTTTCAAAAAATTCTAGCAGCTAATATCAAAAATGTTGTTAACGAGAGATATGGGTCACTCTTCATATAACATGTTTCTCAATACCTAGATAATTGTAACTGCTACTCAAAAAAATAAGCAGTTTAAAAAACCACTGTTCGGTCAAGTTCACACTCTTGCAAGAAACAAACTTGAGAAACGATGTGACATACAAAGATGATTTTAACCGTTATCATAACTCTTATGATTACGAAAATTAGCCTCTTTGTCAGCTTCCTTGAGATACTTTGTTTAAACTCATTATTTTACAAGGCAAAAAGCTCATATATATGTTAAATGCTTATATATTATGGCCAAATTTAAACTAGGAAAATTACTCATTTTTAAACTATCTGAACATTTTAAAATCATGTTGTTATAATTGTATTCAAGTTTAGGGAAAATTTAAGTTCAGACTTGTGCCGTATTTAACAGATATCATATACATTAAAATAGCTGAAATCTAGTAGCAAAGTTTTTTCTAAATTAGACAATTTAATGTTGCCAATTTACTACAAAATGTTATTTTTTTCTATCATAATGTTCTTGATAGAGGATTTACTATGATATTTCGTTCTGAGAAGTGAATAATGGTGCTTTTTCTCATAGCAGAACGATAAAAAACTTGAAATAGAATGTATGTCATTTTAATAATTTATACTATATGAAATTTGCAAGAAAGAGAAAAAGAATAAAACGTATGAAGTTGTTTGTCCATTTTTCATAAAAAAAACAAAAATAACAATAATGTAAGAACATATAATAAAACCTATTGTTCAGAAGAGAGAAAAAGAATTTGAATTATATGTATAGCAATTACAGGGCATGTATATACAATAGGGGATATTATTAACTATTTGTCAGATTAAGTAACTTTAAAAAACACTTGAATATGAATAAATGACTGCTGTTGACAATTATTACATATCACTGTACAACGACTACAAGATCTGTACGTCTATATATTTATAGGTTACTTCCTTGTTCATCCATAATTCATGGACAAGAGGAAAAAACTTATAAATTGCCAACATTTTTATTTTCACTTAGATAGAACAAAATCAATAATCTCTTCTTTTTTTTATTATTGTTTTAATTTAGAAAGAGGAAGCGGCAAAAAAAAGTATTTTCAATGATATTCTCATAATAAGAAAAATCGTGAACTACGAAATGTTAATCAATCGATTTCAATTCTATAAAAATTGAGAAAGAACAAACGTTGAATCGTAATTGTTCATCAACATTAAATAATATGAACATCAATGAAATACAAAAACTATTAAGATGATAATACTAAAGAATTGAAAGACCAAACAATTCGAACGATCGTTGAAAAACCTAGTAAAGGTAATCATTTTTTTTATTGCAATTATTTTCTACATTTTCTATGATGTGTGTACTCATATAAATAATTTATAACAATCAGTTTATTTAAATACTCTTTTTTACTTGAAAACAATTTCAATTGAGATCGTCTAGATATTTATTTGAATTGACACTCAGATTTAAGAAAGTCTATTTTCATGAGTAGAATATCTATAATATAGAGACTTCTCTATGCTTTTTGAATTATCTATTTTACTAGTATTCAATTCTTTTATCATGGAATTTTATCTGTTTAGTTTTGATTAATTTTCTCTCTGTTTTCATCATTCGAAATTCAAATATATGATTTATATAAGATTCAGTTAAAATAAAGAAGATATTATCCATTATAAATTTAACAATATATATGTTTACATTTCTGAAACCTATCAAATCAACGTTGACAATTAATTTCAACTATTTCTAAAAACTTTTTAAAACGTATATACTAAAATATGATTTTTATTGTATAAGAAAATATAAATAAGAATGATTAAATGATTTTGAACTACGTATGAGTTATTATTTTATAATTGAAATTCGAATGAAATGAGAAGATAACAATCACTTAACATACGGTGAATAAATTTTTTTCTTTTTCTTCTTTTCCTTTTTCTTCTTACAGAAGTGGGGTGCCGGCATGCAATGCCAATCTATAAATTTTTCTTTTTTAATAAAATGAAAACTACTTAAAAAAAAAATATTCTTTCTTTTTTTTTCGTTTACCTTTCTTTGAAATAAGAATGAACACATTATAAAGTAAAAAACAATCGGAGTTTTACAACATCTTGTTTGTCTAGTCCTCGTCATCACATATAGAGAGGTTTGTATTTCAATCGCTTTAAAAATAACATAACAACAATAACGATATGGCTCTATAAAGATACGTTCTTCATGCTCGAGCAGAATAAGCAGTTTTATTAAAGCTAGCTCTTCTCTTCTTTCCTAATATAAAATAAAACTCTACAAAAGGTGATTATAGATGATAATCTATCTCACTTGATCAACCTCGACACATTCAATTTCAGTTAGATAACTTAGAAAAACGCATTTTTCAACTTCATATTTAACTTTCCTATATCATTTTTGTCAATTAATTAAATTTTTATGTACACCTTATAAAAACTAGAATATTTTTGTTTTTTCAAAGTCAAATCTCACTAGAAAACTTTGATTATATAGTTGATATACTTGATTTTAAACAACCTTCTTAAACAGCAGCCTTCTGTGACCTTGCATCACAAAAGGTTAATTTTAGACATATTAAATGTTGTTTACAGTTTTATTCCATAGATGTCAATAAAACAAATATCAACCATCTTTTGAATAAATGACGTTATTAAAAATACGAGGTATATTGTAAGTAATAACATAGAATCTTAGAGTAGTTCTGGAATCTAAGCTAGAACTTCTCGCTGCTGAATTAGTCATTGATTGAATTCAACCGAGTAAAAAACTAAACACATTTATAGGAAGTTAAATCAATGTCGTAAAGGAGTTCACTAAGGAGTGATAAAATATACAACAATACTATAACGTCACTTTTGATACTGCTCTTCAGTAAAATTGATGCTTGCGATTAAGTAAAATCGATGACCTTGTACAGTACAAATTTTGGTCAAGATACTTTTGAAAATTTTTTCTCCATTATTTTGCTCAATAATTTTTTCCGAAATTCATGGTGGAAATCACAGGCTGCACAACATCATGGAATGTTTCAGTCTCACTAGCTTTTGAAGATGCTTCCACCTACGGCACAGAGGGAATAACCTGCCTTACGGTGATCATTACCGATGTAGAGTGTTGTCACGTGTTTTAATAGCCTGATATCTTCCCTGCAGTTAACAAACTTATGATATGGTCACTCATATCGTTACTAGTCAGAAACTACAGTTCGGGCCAGAGTTCTATTCATTCCATTACTCAAACTCCTCATACACACTCACTAACCACATACTAGCTTTCCGAAAAACCACGAAGAGTAAGTGGAGGAACTGTACTGTACGTCACAACACACTGAGAAGGCTATTGAACGTGTGATCTGAAGCATATAACATACGTAACTTGCCCAATGTTGTTATACAGCCGTACAGTACTAAAGTTCGAGCATGACAGTCTCTATGGCAGACGTCTTCCTGACCAAAATTCTCCTCGGTTATCCTATTTTGTCTGTTTAGAGAACAATGAACCATTAATTTTCAAGCATACTCGTGGACAACGAAGTATCACAATGCCCTCAATTAGCCGATCAAAATCACCACCAAAAGTTCGCGTAGACACATCTCCAAAACGAAGTGAATTAAATATAGAACGTTTAAAATTGGCTAGAGATGAAGCAGAACGAGCCATGAAAGTAAGTTTGACAATATTTATTCACCTTTCGATGATGATTTATGTTTTTCTTTCTATATAGGAACATAAAATTTTTACTATAATCGGTCCATATCCAGCATTGCGAGAAGCATTGAGAAATCGAGGTTGGCTTGAAAAATTTAATCGTAATAGTTCTCTGCCATCGTTAAGAGGAAGTAGAAGATCGGAAAAAAAAAGTGGAAAAAGTGATGATGATGAAAAGGATACGGATGATTATGATGATATGGGTGACGATGATCTTGGTAAGAACAATACTAAATCTGAATTAAGTAAAATAACCTTTTTTTACTTAGACGAACATCAATTAGAAGATGATGAAGAAAAACCGTGGGACGAAAATGATGGTTATTACGGTTTGTTATCACGTTTAGTTAAAAATGCTGCACCAAATTTTATTTGGAGTGTGAGAGCCACATATGATACTAATACATTGAACAAAGATCAAATGGTCAATCATTATTCGAGAAATGGATGTTTTACAACAAAAGTATGAAAAAGCAAACAATAAAAGTGAAATGTTTGTAATTATTTTTTATTTTGTTTTAGATTGGGTTATGTAGCAGTTTAAAAAATTTACCGTGGTTTCATTCAAGCTCTGCCGATGAATTTTATCCTCGCTGTTATAAACTATCACATGAAGACGATAAGGTCGGATTTGTAGGTACGATATTTGTACACAATCCATCTAGGATAGAAACACTAGTTTTTGTTCTATATTTTAAAGATGATTATCGTTTAACTGCGTGCATCAGTTTTCTAAAATTAATACAAAATCGTTGTAAAGGTGTCGCAGAGCCAGGTAAGGTCTAGTATATCTTTAAAGTGAGTTTAATTTCTTAGTATGATATCCTTAGACATGCGATCTATTTTGGCCATGAGTTCCGATGATCATGGTACAACGACATTGACCGAAGATTCTTGTCAAACAGTTGATTTAACAGTTGATGAACAACAATCATCTACATCTCAGATTAAATTAATGACAGAGCAAGCAGCTACCATTATCTCAACAAGTGGTTCTCAATCATTACCATTGTCAAAAGTGATAAAAGCAACAAAAATTACCAAAGTTCCCGCATCGGCAATTGAATTTGCCATAACAAAAGTATTAGAACTTGCTTTATTTCGTGATCATGAGGATATTGACAAAAACATAAACAATCAAAATGATACAACAGATGAACAATGGAATCAATTCATCGAATATTTTTATGCTGCATCACAGTAAATGAACAATAACGGGATACTGAATCCATTAATTTCTGTTTATTTTGTAGTTCAAATGTTGATGTCGAATGTATGGAGATAAATTTATCAAAAATTGATGATTGTCTATCGAAAATCAAGGATTACTGGCCGCAATATCAAATCGATGGCACAAGAAACATTTGGATCGTAAAACCCGGTGCAAAATCAAGAGGACGAGGTAAACAGAAATACTTTATTATCTAGTTATATCTAATTAAATTTGAAAATTTGTTTAAGGTATTGTTGTTTATGATCGATTAGAAGATATGTTAAAACTTTGCTCGAGTTCACTATCAAAAGATGGAAAATTTGTTGTACAAAAATACATTGAACGACCACTTTTAATTCATAACACAAAATTTGACATTCGTCAATGGTTCTTAGTAACAGATTGGAATCCACTAACAATATGGATGTTCAAAGATTGTTATTTGAGATTTTGTACCGAACATTTTAGTCTAGAAACAAGAAATCAAAATGTTCATTTATGCAATTATAGTATACAAAAACATTACAAAAATAATCCTATAAGACATAATAATTTACCAGGTATAAAATCATTTTATTCTTTTTATAAATTCCCAATTATCTACTTCTTTTTTAAAGATGAAAATATGTGGACAAATAAAGAATTTATTGAAAAATATTTAAAACCAAATCGTTTAACTAATAAATGGGAAACACAAATTTATCCTCAAATGAAAGAAGCCATTGTCTGTTCAATGTTAGTAGCACAAGATGCCATTGATGCGAGAAAAGTAATTAATGACTGATGTATATAATATATAAAAACATTAACAGTTTTCATTTAGAATTCATTTGAACTATATGGAGCTGATTTTATGCTTGATGAAAGTCTAAAACCATGGTTAATTGAAATTAATTGTTCTCCAACAATGGCTCGTTGTACAGCAGTTACTACAGACATGTGTGATAGTGTCCTCGAAGACACGTGTAAAGGTGACTTAACAATGATATTTTTCATCTGCAGAAACTATACTGTGATCATTTTAGTTATGATCGATAGAAAATATAATAAATCGGCTGACACAGGACGATTTGAACTAATTCATAAAGGAATTCCCGTTCCGGTACCTACGTACATTGGTATTGATCTTCGTGTTGAAGGTATATACAACAACTTAGTATATTAAATGATCTATTTGTAACTTGTTTAAGGTAAATTGTGTAAAACCGGTCGAACATCGTCGACAGCGCATCCTGCAACAACGACATCAACAATAGTACCGTCTTCCTCCTCTGTAAATACATTAACACATCAGCGCAGTACGCTACAGTCTCAATCTCCTATAAATTTTGATACATTAGCCACACGCTCTCAGCAAATAACATCTGTCTATTCTCCTAATAATAGCAATACTGAGAGTCGTGTTACCTTAAAACTACGACGTGAAATGACACAACCAACATTGGCACGTGTAGAACTTTTATCAAATTCACCTCTAGAAACTCTAGCATTTTCTCAGTCAGCCGATGATAATTATCATCAATATAATCAAATAAATGGAAAAAATTTTGCCAAATTATTTCGTACGCAACAAAATGATCCATTGCATAGTATACAACCAGCTAAACTTAAAACAAATCCATCACGGATGTTTATTGATTCATTGCCAGTACGACAATTGAGTAGAACAAAAGTAAATGATAGATTACCATCTCCGAAAGGTAAGAAATTTTTTTCTCTATCAATATTTTAACTTCTATAAACATTTTAAACTTATCTATAAGTCTGATATGCTTGAATATCCTAAGTAAAATTTTTAAAGATTTGATAACAAGTTTCGATTTGAATCATCTGCCACCATTACCGTTACGTACAGCAAGTACAAAATTATTAAAACAAAAATTACTAATTCGAAAAGGAAAATCATTTCAAAGACAAACTGTTGTATTTACGCAACAGTTATTACTGATGAGAGAGCAAACAGCTCAGCAATAAAAATACAGGTTGGAAAAGTGTGTATAAAGTGTATGATAAGCACACAACAGCACTGTTAAATGATATTTCTAAATCACAGTATAGAGCACGCGTAGCTTATGTGTGTGTGTGTGTGTGTGAGAGAGAGAGAGAGAGAGAGAGAGAAAGAGAGAATAGTTAATTCATTCTATTATAGTCATTGTCGATGTCAAAAATGGGTTAATCACACAATTGAGTTTTATCGATTTTTTACAACACTTCAGTGGTAAATAATTTTAATCAAAAGCTAGTTATGAGATAATATCGGCGTATCGTTTACAGCTGCATGTTATGCTTGCTGATTAAAACATTGCATGCCGGTATAACCATTGCATGAATTTATTATTTTATCTCACATTTTTGTTGTTAAGTCCTAGATATTTAGTGATATTAGGTATCATTTAGGCATCATTCTCTGTTTTATAGGAAAAAGTACAATTTCTACCGTAAATGTTACTGATTTCCTTTTCGGAGGAAAAACAGGTAAATTTTTTTAATAAGATAGACAAAAAATTATTACAATATAATTAGTTGATAAAAGAAAATATCAATGAATTATATTTGTTGTGTTATGAGTGATGCTTTTTTTGACATCTGATATACAATAGTATTTTTCACAAAAAAGATGTAAACCATTTTTGTATGGAATAAAACAGTACGACTGGTTTTTCTCTCCACATAGTTGAAATTTAAAATTTCAGTTTTAATGTTCACTGTTTGAAATGGCTTTGCTTGTTACGCGATCTAACAGTATTATTAACAGAATACTTGTCTCTCATCCTTGGATATTTAAAGATAAAGTTTAAGATGCAAAACCCTAAAGTTCACAAACCTTCAAGACTGCCAGATTAAAGCTCTAATCTACTGTATGCTTAAGTTGATGACTTTTTTCTATTTTAATTCATTCAAACTTTAATAACTATCATGAAAATTATTGGAGTGGTATGTTACAGGCGCAACTGAAATTCAAACAGAGTTTCAGATCAGTCTTAGTAATTTTCATATTTAAGTTATGACTATGCGAATTTGAAATCAAACTAGGCGCGACTGAAGAGAATGGTAAAATATGAATGGATATTTGATAATAAAATTTTGTCAACGGTAAACTCGTACACTTTGAAAAGGAGACTGTCATATCTAAGGACATCAGTATGAGTAATAGAAAACATTAGGAACTTTGTAGATCTAAACTTTAAACGGTGCTTATCGGCGGTCACTCACACTGATGTTCTTCAGATGTGGCAATCTCTTTTTCAAAGTGTACGAGTTTACCGTTGACAAAATTTTATTATCAAATATCCATTCATATTTTACCATTCTCTTCAGTCGCGCCTGGTTTGATTTCAAATTCGCATAGTCATAACTTAAATATATGAAAATTACCAAGACTGATCTGAAAGTGTGTCTGAGTTTTAGTTGCATCTATATATACATACATAATCTTACATTATTTTTGATATAGGTGCTAGTATGGAGAATATTCGTCGCTTAAAACAAGGAGGACACTGGCTATCATACAATCATCATCCACCACTGAATTTTAAAGCAACAAATGGAAAATTATTCCAAAGACAAAAAACATTTGCATCCTCAATGGTAGTAGCAACGGCGCCATCTACAATGACTAATTATAAAATCGATCGTGAACTAAATAGAGATTCGACTTCAACGAGTTTAATATCGTCCTCGTGTGCATTAAGTGGTACGTCTCAACAACGTCTGTTATTTCCCGTAACACATCTAGTTGCTTAATATAAAGGCAATAATGTGTTCTAATCTATAGTTCCCAAAATTTCTAAATAGCAGTTTAGATCATTGTTCTATCGTCAATATCCGTCCGGAATCTTATTATTTTGTAATTAATTTTGCTCAAATAGACTTTTTGGTTTTTCTTAATGTATGTGAATATTAAATTGCCCAATGTGCCTTATAGACTTTATAGGTTTTTTGTCCTAGTTTTGCACGTTCATTTCTACTTTTCATCTATATTTTGTTATAAACTTCTTTTTAATCAGATTCGATAATATATTTTTTAGAAAGATTTCCCACAGTGTCATATGAAACTGTCCGTTTTTGAGCCGTTCGTCAACGAGAAGCTTAATAAATAGCATTAACTATCTTAAACTTAAGTTCATGTTATACGATTCATTTCATATATTATGACCTTTCTGGAAAACTTGTTTCATTTGTACGTGTGATAACCATAGAAAATTCCTCAGGTGAATATAATCAACTGTAAAATATGTTATTATGAATCATCAGAAAAATGATGTTCTTCCACTAATCATGCTCATAAATATTCCATCAAAATAATCGTTACATATTACAACTCGTAGAGGAAAAAGTATTTTTAGACGAAGATAATCGATTTGTTTTAGAAAAGCTGTATTTCAACCGTTGAATCATAGGAAATTTCATAAGATTAAATATAGAACAATCTCCCACATGCGCATGATTTATTACATTTTTACAAATGAATAGACAAATTTCATCACTTTTGACAAAAAAATTTAGACGTCATGCATATTGGTACTATATTGTCGCTTACGATGTTGGTTTAGAAGATTGTACATGAAATTGCTCCGAAGCAGCCGAATTCACAAAATTTGTTGACATACCGTAGAATTTTGAAAAGACAATATATGGCCGAAAAAACCAAGAATAACCAGGAAACACATCTGATGCGAATGTAAATTCAACAAGATTTCGATAATTCTTCATAAAATCTGTTAATGTTGTTGTATTGAATGCTGAAGCAATATATCCTCGAGGACCACCCGATGGATGCCACCCTCGAATTTCAACACCAAACAGAACATCACCTTCGTCATTGCTACCGCGCATCGGAACTTCATCAAATGATACGATAAATTTTGCCGTTGCATTAGCCGCATAGACTAAATCGGCAATTTGATTATCAGGTAATAATTTAACGGACATTTGTCCTGGTACGATATTGTTAACTTGTGCATGAATAGTGATGAATAAACCGAGTAACAGTACACTGACAAGGAAGACCATGTTCGTTCTCTTTTTTTATCTTGTAAAAAAATGTATCCAACAATCGTTTTGGTCTCATCCTTTAAATACGAATAGGCAATTATGTGTATTATTGACTTAAAGCTTAATGTATTAGTTAAAGTGAGCCACACAAATGTACGTGCACAGAAATCAATTAGTAAGAAAAGTAGATTAACCAGCTTACTAACGTCCTCCATAGTTCAAGAGTGATACATTTTACTGTACAACATAAAATAAACATATACTTCATAGAAAAAATTTTTTCATTATGATTTGTTGAGAAAACCACTCTTTGTTCTCTCTATACAACCTACAATGATGACGTGAGAAGATCAAACGAGTATAAGAAAAATATGTGTACACATTCTTAATCGTAAGGACAACAGCATCAGATTGAAACATATTGATCAATACGAGTATAATCTACGTTAAAAGATTTTTGATAGAAAACAATTGCTAAATACTGATTTGCCATTTTGCCCCCATAACTGGATTTATCTCTCTATCGATTCATAAATCCATTGATAAACATTATTTTAACTTGCTATTTCTAGGATATAACTCTCAACGTTTGTTGATTATTTCTCCAAGGTTAAAGATTAATCACTGATTGATTTTGAAAAAAAATGGAGTAAAAATGGTACCTATCAAAAATCCAAAAGTTTAGTAAGTAACACGTGTCCATATTGCCAGCATATGAATATTCATTATTTCAATGCAAAAAACTTCCAGAAATATTTTTCATTTAATTAATATTCATATGTTGACGATTCTGCGGAATCAGTCAGTGACTAATCTTTAAACTTGAAGAAATAATCAAACAAACGTTGAGAGTTATTTACTAGAAATAGCAAGTCAAAATAGTGTTTTATCAATGGAGTTATATTATTTTGTTTATTGGTAGAAAGGTATATCTCAGTAGGAAACAAAATGATAAAATGTACATATTTCCTGATAAAATAGCTAAATAGTACGAGATAAAATCTAGAGGGGCTTGCGCAAGTTAAAAAATGTAATGTAATTCGAGTTGACAAGTTGCCCCGACAATAAATCAACCCAACCAGTAAAATATTTTAGGCAAAAGATAAGCATTTACATTCTTAGATAAAACTTTTCTGAACATATCGTAGCATCTTCTTGTTTTCCTACTCTTTTTATTTAATATACGATATTTTTCATCTTTTTTCTACAAAACAACAGATACTGTTTCCTATTTGCATAACCTGCTCAAAAAGATCACTTGTCTATTTCCTAAGATTTTGTGAAAATAATACAGCATCTAACGAATAATATAGAATTAAAATTTTTATCTTTATTTTGATCTACGCCGTAAAAGCTTAAAATCGACGTCAACAGTCCAAGTTGATCTTGTATATTTTTATCTTTGTCAATAAAATCGGATGAATAGCACGACATTTCAAAGTTCTTCGATAGGTCAGATTTTAGAAGATCATTTGCGATATAAAATTATTTTTGTGAATAAAGAGTGGATTTTCAACCGGTAAAAGTCGGTGTATGTCTGTCTACCAACATAAAAATTTATTGAAACAGATTGACGGCATAAAAAAAGTGGTAACTAATAAAATGATATTGGAGTGACGAATTTTACCGAGCTTGTTAGCGTTTTCATCATATCATTCATTCGTTCACGACGAGTATTCCAAATTTTTCGAAAATTGTTTTGTTGACTTTATTGACAAATATGAAATTAATATTTAATATTTACAAAGTTTGTTGCTTCATGCTAGAAAGAACAAAAAGAGCCCTCTCACTGTTAAATGTGCATTCATTAAATTCTGTTTAGTCTTTTGAGCGAGATTATGATAGAACAACAAAAATTTTTAAAAAAAATGATTAAAAAAATTTGTGCCTATCACTATAACAAAAAAAACAAAAAAACATTACTCATATTCGTCTGTTCCCATAAAAATTAAACATTTGTCATGAAAAAAGAAGAACACTGAACTATTTCTCACACACCGGTCTCATTTTTTTTTGTTTGAGATCAGATCTATAGTACTGCAGATTTATAGATGGAAAAAGCTGGTTTTAAAGAAATAAAATTAAATAACGAACGATAGTGATACAACAAAGACCAACGGATAAATAATCAAAGAAGATCAAACTGTTATATGAGAAAACAAAACTTGTCGATGATTCTTTCCTCATAATTTAACTGGTCAATAGTGGTTGATACGGTGGCGGCGGTAAAACTGAGTAATAATGTTCTTGTTTGATTGCCTCTTCGTATTTCGGTGGTGAATAGAGCTAGAATTAACAAAGTATTTATTAAAAATGAACACAATTCGAATATGACAAGAAAAATTTTTTCATGGAGCAAAGTGAATCTATACAAACCTCTGCTGACGTTGTTTCATCATCAGCTGTTGTACCAGTTGAGCGTGCAACATTCAACGCTGTAATGTATCCATAAGCATACCAGACCACAGCAGCAATGTATAGTTTAGCCAAAACGATGAATAACAAAAATGCAAATAAAACCAATTGCAATGTTTGTTGACCTAATTCAAGTAAATTTTGCTTAAATGGAAAATTCGGTTGCATACGAATCCACATTGTTATATCTGGCAAATATGCATAAAAACCAAGCATGGTTAATACCGAGACAATCACATTAAACACTTTGATCAAAAAATACGGCACAATATACGATGGTTTACTCTAGAATGAAGAGCAGATGTTGACGTTCTCGTTTCTGTCATTTTAATATCGCATACCGTTAATACACCATAAAGTGCTGCCAGTGTAACAACCGTAGCCGATAAAGTAACAAAGAAAACGATACATTTGTCTTCTAAAAACAGAAAGTGGTACAATGAGCTTTTGTATGAGAAAAAAAATAATCTTACGTTGACTTAATGAACGTGACCATTTAAATGTCATGTAATCGAGATTTGTATATAAATCTGCTGTTGTAAATGATGGACCATATCGTCTTGCATCCATTATTTTTGTCAACATAACACTATTTGTATCAATAGGTTCGGTCAATATTTTTCGTGTAGGCATCGGAGCAACACGATAACTATTATCGGTTGGCATACGCAAAAACATATACATAAGCGCAAATAATGCACCTGTATGAATCATCTGAAATAAAAGAAAATTTAACAAGTTTATTAAACTAATAAGTAAAATACTTACCAAATCCCAAAGGCCAACAAATATGGCTGCACCTTTAATTCGCATACAAAACAACACTTGTCGATTGTATCGTCGACGAACCTCATCAACAGTTAATGAACGCATTGTTCCCAATTTAAAAAGTAATGCAAAACTGAAATGAAATCAATATCTGAAATATACACACAATACAGACGTCATTTCATGTGACTGCACAAAACGGACAAAGAACTATCTTTTCTCTAATTATTCAACAACCAATTGAACAAATAAAATGAATTAACTAACAAACTTTCTATATTAAACTTACAAAAAAAATAACAAAACTGCGTTGTGATACAAAACTGTATAAAAAGAAAACAAAACGCACGATTTAAATTCAGATACTGAAAAAATTTTTTTTTGATAGTTCAATTCACACAGCGGTCAAAACAGGAGCACCTAAACAAGTTATTTGACTTAATTGTCTTCGCAACTTCACCTCTTTTAAGAAAGATCTTATTCTTACAAATTAACTTAACTAAATAACTAAACTAAGGGAAAAATAAATGAATTGAGATTCTGATTATTCTCATGTTGTTTTGAGATGTGTAATGGTGGTTTCACGTTGAATATATGTATAGTAAAAGAGTCCAAAACAGCTAACAAGACAATATACGAAATGATACCAAAATAGAAAATAAGAAAATATAACCGCTACATATTGACTAGAGACGAGTGTTTTTAACTCATTCCATGTTGTTACAAATGATAATGTTGAATTTGTTGTCGTATTAGAAAAAACATAGGTATCCAATTGTTGTAACCATAATGGTAATGATGCTGGTGACGATTGTTGTATTGGAAGTGAAGATGGAAGGTTTGTAATCCATGAAACATTGCCTAATACTTTATAGAGAAAACAGATGAATAATTGAATAAAGATGGGTAATATTAGATTGCACGCTATAACACCGAGATAAAGAAATATTGATGTGACATTTCTCTGATATGTTATATTTGTTATTCTTGCTGTATTATTCGTCTGTTGTTGTTGTTGTTCGTAGATACATTTAACACGATCATAGGCTGTATCTAAATAAGTCTGAATGTACAATTTGAATAGAAGCAAACGAATGGCAATAGATAAAATTGTCAATACGATTTTCAGTCTTGAAAGTTGTCTTTCGTCAATCACAGTATCTTCTGTAGCAATCTTTGAAAATACATTTAATTGTAAAGTTTTTGTTATCGGTTTTAACCACAATAAACAAATAAATAATGGTAATACAAAATTAATGATTGTTAATAAAAGTATTAATCTCTGTTTTATTGTCGTCTGTGGTTTTTTAATAAATAACTGTTGTATTTGACCGAAACGAAACGCTGGAAAAAAAAGTATAACAGATAACAATGAACTAAACAATGATAGAATAACAACAATGTAAATAAAATTTCGATTTAAATATTGTTTTTGAACATCTCCATCATCATCAATATCCACTTTGTAAACTTGTGACGTTATGTTTGAAATATTTCCATACGTTTCTTTTAAATTAATATGAAATATTTTTTCATCAAAATATTGTATACACATTGATATAAGAAATGATAGAGTGCCAAAAATGACACATAGACTACCTTCATCTGACTTTAAATATTGTCGAACAATACGTAGAAGGGTCCATACACATAACACAATTGAAATCGTACACCATAATAGACTCAGATTAAGTTCATTAATAACTACTGAGCCAGTTGCACTACCACCACGTATAATTGGCACTAACCACATGTAAAGTTCCGTCAGTATAAATATGAAAATACTTGCCGATGAAAAATCAATGAGGCTAAAAAATTCATCAGCATATTTAACTTGAATAACATCACGATGAACAAGTGGAATTAACTTAAGTTCAAGTGATATATCATTGGGTATATTAAATTCTTCAATTTGATCAGTGTTATTAGTAGTGGATGATTTTGATGATCGTTGTTGATATGATGATGATAAATAATTGTTTGATTTTTTTATCTTACCTAAAAAAAAATAACTTTATTGATATTTACGTGTAACAAATTTCATCTCTATTATCTGTCTTAAAATATAGTGATCGCGAATATGTTTTGAACAATTCTTGAACAAAGAGGTAGAGTTTCGTAGACGTGAAGTGAGATCATTATCTGAGACGGTTCAGGCGTACTATCAAGTTTTCTAGAAGCACTAGAACGGGTATCTGATAACTTTCGATACCAGTAAAAATGGATCCAATATAGATTATGGATAGATCTCGTAGCAATGTTTATTTTTAAAGAACAAATTCTAAAAGCTATGCTGGTGAAACGAACCAACTTAGACTCATTTTACTAAAAAATACAAAAATAGAAATTATCCAAAATTGACCCAGGCGACTTGAAAATTTCAGAGTTGGTAAAAATAATACCTTATAAATGTGGTTGACAGAAAAATCTATTAAGATAAGTTCTCATTTCGTAATGTAATCGTGAAGTACATAAAATTAAACCAATGTTGAGCGATTTACGCCTTTTTAGTTCTTTAGTAAAAACACCTTAAAATTGCTGGTCTCTTCCAACTATCAAACCAAAAGTCCTATATAGTTCTAGTATAAAAAATCCTATAATGTCCTACGAGATTCTATGGTAGAAAATCATGTGCAGTTTCCGATACTAGGATTGTCTACCATTTTTTATTAGATTGTATCTAATTATACATTACTTTTCACAATCAGGTGGAATCTGATTGTAGGATTTATTTATCTAATTATGTATAAAAGAACTCACCAGGTTCTTTATATCGTTGTTTAATCGCTGTTTTAAATTCATCATTTGTAGGTGGCCAGTATCGATATAAACCTTTACATAATAACCACCTTCCAATTGAATAATACTTTGTCAATTTCGTCAAGATACAAAATACAATTAATGATAATACGATTTGAAGTCCAAATATTGCCATTTGATAACAGACAGGATTAAAACATCGAGAAATAAAAACCTTATGCTACACTCACGTTGTAAAATTACCTACTGATTCTACTTTTGTTTACTGCTGTACTGATGATTTTTTATGTTTCTGCATGATTGAATGGATTTCATTATTGGATTTCGCAAGACTCATATGGTTAATCCTAGAACTATAATTAAATAGAAAAAATGCTGAGCCTGTCGCTTTTTTATGATCTTTTTATCGCTTTTTCACCTAAATAATAAAAAGTAGTAGTAAAAATGAATTTCTAATCCTTCAAGTACTATATGAAAAAAACTGATAGCGACATCTTTTTAGCGTTTTGCCCAAACAATGCGGTTTTTGTGATGATACGGTGAAATGAGGCTGTGAGACGAAGGATAGTCTTATTAATAAAGCTATAAAATGAAATAGCCATTGAAAAGTAAAGAGTCTTATTCAAAATCATTTCTGATATACTCAGCCGAGACAGTTCACTACAACGATTAGATTTTCCACTTATAATTTCTATGGAACAGTTGATGGACTACTTAGTTTGAATGTCAAAACCGAACAGGTTTTTGAGCGTCCTCTATCTCTGCGCTTTTGTAGCTAATTAAATAATGTTGTGAGTCATTACCTGAGTCATACTTTCCCATTTTAAGCTGACTGGATGAAATTCAAGTTGGATTATTCTGTTTCACCATTATAAATTCTTTGTCTTTCCATACGCTTTTTTTCCTTGAGTGAGCTACTAGTTCAGTTATTTCTAATTATAGAGATTTAGGACAAAGATCAATAGAAAGGCTAAGAGTTATAGATGACACATCTGGAATTAGTTTTTCGATATATCTTTTAATTCGCTTACCATATGATCTCTAAAATATGAGGATATATTCAAGAACTTTGCCGTTTTTATTATACGATAGTTAATGGTCACGTAATATTTCATATACATTCAGTATGAACAGTATACAGTGAGTGACTCACTAAGCAGTCACATGTTACTTATCAGTCTATACTTCTGTATACACTAAACACCCACTTAATTTGCTTTTTTTCTCTATTATCTCTAGACTCTAGCTTTTGGTCCACTATTATACCATATAAATATATACATAAACTAGAGAAACAGTTGGCGTCTAGTCTGTTCTTGTATTGGATCATTTATATTATGAGTGTTACTGTGTTTCTTTAAGCCTGATATTAAATTTTGGCCCACTATTAGTTGATAAATTGCGAGTTTTTCACCCATTTTCTAGATAACTGGATACTATGGAATAGAATGAAGTTTTTGTATGGGTCAATACGAGATCGATACTATATTTATTTGTTTTAGACTTTTCAATTGTTCTTGCTTAGAACAAAAAATATGTCTTCATCATCTAGTGATGCGACGCCGAATAACGGTAGCATAGATCTCTTATCTTCGCTTGCACCATCAAAAAATGAAGAAAGTGATTCAGATTTTGTGCCAGCTAATCGGTTATTACAGCAACGACAAACGAGTATAAAAACTGGTATGCACATCTGTGTTCTGGTATAAAAGATAATGTTTCTCACGATATGTATTTCCTTTTCTTAGAACCTGTTCGTCAACAACAGTGTATGGAAGTTGATGATCAACAATCATCTATATTTGAAGTTTCATCTATAAATCACAAGTATTTATTAGACTTTTTAATCTCTCATCTCTATGCATGTTTAATATCTTTTATAATACTTGGTTTTAGTTCGGCCTTTAGTACTCTATTTGAATTTTACCAATCAAAGACGTTGTGTGATGTGGTAATTGTCTGCGAAGAACGTTCATTTTCCTGTCACAAAGTTATTTTGGCTGCCACAATACCCTATTTTCGTTCAATGTTTACATTAGGAATGTTAGAAGCTGATCAGCAACGTGTAGAAATTCGTGATATCAATCCAAATGCGTTGGCTATTATTATCGAATTTGCTTATACAGCTAAAGCCGTTATTAGTATAGACACTGTACAAAATTTATTATTTGCATCAACTATTTTACAAGTCGAAGATTTAGCTGAAGCATGTTCAAGTTTTTTACGTCAACATTTATCGTTAACAAATTGTACGGAAATACGACAATTTGCTGAACTGCTAAATCGGAAATCGTTAATCGTTTTAGCGGATGAGTTTATGCGTGATCATTTTTTAGATATTGTTCAAATAGATGATTTTCACAAGTATGTACTAACTCCGTATAGCTAATTTTATTCAAAATGATGAATTTCAATCTTTATTTTAGGTTAACGTTTCGACATTTAAAAGTACGTTGCATGTATATTGTCTGCTTCTTTTTAAATAAATCATTCATTTACCTTACAGGATCTTATATCGTCTCCAGATCTTGGCGTCATAGATGAGAAGGATGTTTATGAAGCCGTTATCAAATGGGTTAAATATCAACCGAAAGAAAGAGCTGCACATTTAGCAGGTAGCATTAATTTTTCGTTTGATGGGATACTGGGCTGCGCAAATCCGCTTTCTAGTCTAAATTTAGTTACATCAGCCAAACAAGACAATCATCGCGATTAGGGCACAATAGAAGAGTGGAGATGACTAAATTCACTACAAAATCCTTCTCAGCATTTATCTCCCTTATCTCGCAATATGGGAACACTTCCTCCTTCTATTGCAAACACACTCAATTTAAATATTTTTAAATTTCTAAAAAATCATATTGTATTTCTCATTTCTTTCTGTATGTGTAGATATACACTTTTGCTTAATCTAGTTGCTCTTCGACTGTGCTCTTTTCTCTTCTGTTTTCCCTCCTCGTTTCTTTCTCTGAGCTCTTATTTATCTACTACTTTTTTTCGTGATAGTTCTCTAATGTAAGCAAATAATTTTTGCTTATTCTCTGTTATCCTGATGTTCAACATCTGAGTTGGAACAAATCAGTTCAATTCAACTTTAAAATACGTGACAGTACACTTCAGAAAAGGAACTAAAATTGTAGAATTAAATCGTGTAAAGATGGTGACTAATCATTATTTCTTTTTTACTAAGACATTTCTTATATTTTCTGATTTCTTTTTCTTAGAACTACTCAAAGAAGTAAAATTGCCATTGATCAGTCCTGATTACCTTTTGACTGCAATTTCTCAAGAAGACTTGATACGACACAATTTTACCTGTCGTGATTTATTAGATGAAGCCAAATTTCACATATTTAAAAAAGCCAATCTTGTTACCACATCGTCAACTACAGGACCAAAAGTGACGCCAAGAAAAACTGCAGCAGGCAAGTCGAATCAAAACTAAGAAATAGAGTTTTTCAGTTTTACTCTTTAGTTTAATTTGTTGTATAGGTGTCCTTTTGTGCGTCGGCGGACGTGGAGCAACAGGCGATCCCTTTAAATCGGTGAGTAAATTATAATCGATTTTTTTTCCTTAGAGAGATATGTTTGTTGAAAAATCTCTTAATATTTGTTAAGTCTTACAGCTAAAGGATGATCAGGTCAATTGCTGACTTTTAAAAGACTTTTGACGTCACCAAATAAGATTTATTTTCTTTCTTAGATTGAATGTTATGATCTTCGTCATGACCGATGGTTTTATATTGCTGATATGACAATTCGTCGACGCCATGTTGGTGTTTGTGCAGTTGCTGGGCGTGTTTATGCAATCGGAGGACACGATGGAAATTTGCATTTAAACAGCGCGGAAGCATTTGATCCGCAGACAAATAGATGGCAACAATTATCACCAATGGCAACTTGGAGGTACTGATTTTCTGCTTCCTTTTGAATGATTATTAGAGAACGGTCTTTTCTATAATAATAGACGAGGAATCGCTGTGGGTTGTCTGGGAGGGCCCTTATTTGCTGTTGGTGGATTAGACGATTCGACATGTTTTGACACAGTTGAACGTTATGATGTTGAAAATAATTCCTGGAGTACAGTAGCGTCGATGTCAACAGCACGTGGGGGAGTAGCCGTTGCGGCATTAAAGGTATGTGTCCTGAATCTAATCTGGAGCTATTGATCCATGCATATGCTCAATCCTTTTTTGTAGGGTTATTTATATGCTTGTGGTGGGAACGATGGTTCTTCATCTCTAAATTCTTGTGAGCGTTATTGTCCAGCCTATGATAAATGGACGCCAATCGCACCGATGAACAAACGACGAGCAGGCGCATCTGTAACAGTTTTAAATAATAAATTGTATATTCTTGGTACGCATTTGTTTATTTCCACATGATTTGAAATATGTAGATTTTGTTTTGTATTATCAGGCGGATTTGACGATAACTCACCATTAGACTCAGTTGAGTGTTTTGAGCCAGATACAAATACGTGGACTATGGTAACACCAATGACATCTTGCCGAGGAGGCGTGGGATCCGCTACCCTAGCTGGAAATATTTATTCAGTTGGCGGTCACGATGGGCAGACGTATTTGAAAACTGTTGAAGCATACGATCCGGAAACACAACAGTAAGTTTTTTGAAATTTTGTAAGGAAGTCAGCTAATTTAAGAACGCAAGAGATTTTGTCGATCGTTCTAAACACCTGAAGAAATCTGAAAAGCTCTAGG
Source organism: Didymodactylos carnosus (assembly GCA_905250885.1). NCBI lineage: Eukaryota > Metazoa > Rotifera > Eurotatoria > Philodinida > Philodinidae > Didymodactylos > Didymodactylos carnosus. Next base: position 26,273 of record CAJNOQ010000081.1, read on the forward strand.
ATTTAAATTATAGCAGTGTATTAGTTAATTCTTTTAACTTTTATATAGGTGGTCTCCGGTGGCTGGTATAAACATTTGTCGAGCAGGTAGGATTTATCTTAGTTTTCTGTTTAATGAAGCTCAAAAGATTTATTTCTGCTTCCTTTTTATCTAGGTGCTGGCGTTAGTCAATGCGATATACCCGTTTCAATGTTAATAGAAGTCAAAAATCCCAATCCAAGCAGTTGTGTGTGAGATCTTGTTTTTGTTTGCTTTCTTTTATTTATATGTCGTTTGTTCAACTCTTTTCGTGTATGTTTATTTATATTTGTAATTATCTTTTGTTATAAGACTGGAGTAACATAACCTGATAATGATCATTCCAGGTTTGTAATCTCAAATGAAGAAATATCGGCTATGGAAGGAGTCTTTGTTTCCGTGTTGCGATGTGTGTGACTTGTCTGTTGATCTTTTCTATTAGATTGTTCTCTCTCTCTATCTTTTCCATCACACATTCCTTTTATATATATTCACTAACTGTTTTATGTGTAAACATGCCTCTGTTCTCTGCCTGTATCTATTTATTTTTAACAAAAAACATTTTCTCTCCCTTTCTGTTTACTGTTGTTGTTTTTCTACTTCTGATAGCTTTGATATACAAACCACCTTCATACGTTAAGTTTTTTAGGCGTGTGTTTGTGTTTCTTTATCCTCTAAGAGATAAATTTCTATTTTCTGTCTATTCATATAGAAAACACAACAGCATGTTACTAAGAACAAGATAATTTATTTTTAAAAATTTGTTTGTGACAATAAAATGAGGCAAAATATAGAGTGCCATATTTCTTCTTGCTAGTTATGTTTTTAATTGTTTATACTCTACGATAGAATACTAATTGATTTTGTGTTTGCTAATTTAAGACTGAAATGATGTAATAAGATTTGTTCTTGCTTCCATTCTGATGCAGAAAGAAGGTTTCGAAATAATAAGAACAATCATAAGAACAAATTATATTCGTCTACTATTAGAAAATACATAATTTTATTTCTTTGCAAAAGAATTTGAGAATAGATACTGCCTCTTTTATTTTAATATTATTTTAGATTTGATGTTTTTTAAATCAAAACATGTGTACAATTGTCTATCATTCGGTTATCGAGGTATTTCATCACGATCATCTGTATCCTCGTCCAACACTGACGACTATTCCTATTGTATAAATTCTGTTCGTAAATATGATTATGAAAATTTTTTATGCGTCGGTTTATTAAAACCTATACAGAAACAACGTTCTGCAATTGCTATACGAGCATTCAATGTTGAATTAGCACAAATACGTGATAATGTTTCAGATCAACAAATCGGACGTATGCGTTTACAATTTTGGCGTGATACTGTGGACGATTGTTTTAGTTTAATAACAGCAACAACACCGAAAATAATTAATAATCCTGTTGCGCGTGAATTAACATCTGTGATAATAGAAAATTCGAATCGTTTATCGAAACTTTGGTTTCAACGATTAATAACTAGTAGAGAAACAACATTGAACGATATGCCATTTGATAATATGGATAAATTAGAAGCCTATATTGAACAATCAGTCACTCCAATATATTATCTTCTACTCGAATTGTATGGTCAACGAACACTAAACTCAGATCATATTGCTAGTCATTTAGGTAATGTTGAAAATATTAATCAGACACTTCTAAATCATTCTTTTTAAGTGCATGAATCTACTTTTACGATTAGTTTTTGTTTGTTTTAGGACGAGCACAAGGTATTGTAAATATTGTTCGAGGCATACCTTACAATGCTGTGAAAAGACGTTGTTTTATTCCATTATCCTATTTAATTCAACATAATATATCTCAACAAGATATTTTCAATCTAAATTTTTCCAATGAACATGTACGACTAGTAATATTTGATATGTGTACTCGTGCCTATTATCATATGAAAAAAGCTATCGACTTATTTGAAAACGATAAAACATTTTGTAAAAAGAAACTATTTGTCTTCTCAAATGATGAACAGACAATTTTTTTACCACTAATAGCTCTTCATGACTATTTACGACGTATTAAAGAAATTGACTTTGACTTATCCAATAAACAAGCACATGTACGAAATCATTTGCTCGTATGGAAATTATGGTTAAGAAAATTTCCAAAATTAAAACATCTTTCTTCATCAACCTAATGTGTTTAGTAGATTTTCTGTTTTTTTGTACCTTTCAACGCTTTTTATTGCTTTTTCTGTTTCATTAAAACCTCATACATTTTTAACTGTTTTTTAATGATGACATGTATGCTACATACATCAATTAGAAGGTCTTGGTTTCTTTTATTTACTAACATCTAAAACTGTCGAGTAATTTGTGATTTAAGAGGAAAGGGACAGCTATGAATTCGGACTCTACTATATTATCACTTTGTAAACGTTTGTAACACAGAATCTCGTTTTTCCAACGTCAGTGGCCATCTTATTCTTTTATAATTTCAGATTTTCCTATCTTATTTGTTGAAAGTTTTTGTAACAATGCTTACAGGCACAACTTTTGGCACATCGACACCAACAACAGTTCAACAAAAAGATTTTGAACTTGCTTATCCGCCAGAAGATTCAATATCATGTATGAAATTTTCACCATCCACAATTCCACAAACATATTTAATCGCTAGTAGTTGGGCAAATGATATCAGGTGTTGGGAATTACAACAAAACGGACAATCTGTTCCAAAAGCCATGCAAAAACATGATGCTCCCATTCTTAGTTGTTGTTGGTCGGATGATGGCTCAAAAGTATTCACAGCTAGTTGTGATCGAACAGCAAAGATGTGGGATTTACAATCCAACTCATTTACACAAATAGCACAACATGATCAACCAATTCGTACAATTCATTACATACAACGACCAACGTACAATTGTGTTATGACCGGCAGTTGGGATAAAACAGGTATGCATTATTATATTCTTCGACATATAATTTATATGATGGATAACAGACGTTTAAGAGCAGAGCTATTTATTCATTTTTTTCAACATATCTTATACACCGAACATCGTAAAGAATATGTGTCGCACTATTCACTTTGATCAAAGTCGATATACATGACGGACAATAAATTATCTATCAATTTTATGATGTCGAGACGGACAAATCTCCGACTACTTTGAAAGAATATATAATGGTCAACTTTGGCTAGGCACGTGGATGTATGCTATAGAAGTAGTGCGAAAGCCTACAAATACTGTTTTTATAAATTTTTAGATATGCTCTTTTCAATCGTGTGGTTTACAAAGTTCAAAAATGTATTTTATGCGTTTTCTAGAGATACGGATCTCTAGAGAAGCTATATAAAAATACTTTTGAGCTTTATAAACCACACGATTGAAAAGAGCATATCTAAAAATTTATAAAAACAGTATTTGTAGGCTTTTGCATGGCTGCTAAAATAAATATCAAAACGTCTAGTCATAATTTGCCGCGGTAATGCTTCAGATCTAGGATTTCGTTAGATCGAAAAATTTTGTGCAGAAAAACTTACAAATTACACATCATTTGATGCAGCTTTTTTGCGCTGATTCCAAATATTAAATTATTTTTCAAAAAAACATGTTTCTGAGCTGAAAAAAAATAGATCTTACCTCGAAAACCAAAGGTTTTTGGAAAAGCTATAAGTCAGTCCAGGATCATTAATGTTAATTTCTGCTAACCATGTACGTGTATCATAAGTGGGAAGAGAATTCTCTGAAAATTTCATCAGATTTGGGGTTTAGGAAAAGTTAGGAAACTCACTGTACTGAGGACGTCTTTTCGGAAAACATTTAGCGGAAAAAGAACGTTGATTTTTTTTGGACAGAAAAGTATCGAAAAAAAGGCTATTTTTTACGTACCGGTAGTGCCAGACCTCTACTTTCAGAATGATTTATTCCTTACCACCTTCTCTACCCTTCCACAGATGCTGTTTTTCGACAAAGTCGCTAAAATCTGACCGATTTTTATATCTAGGTTTTCTCGACGACCTTAACAGTTGAAACAAATTTTTTCGCCATTACATCGGCGGTTAATTAAAGTATATTTAACACTATTCAAATCTCGAAAAAGCTTATTTTCATTTTTCTTTCTTATGTCCGCATGATTGCCCACTATGAGAAGGATGTTTCGTTTAGTTTCTTCTCTTTTTAGTTCGATTTTGGGATACAAGACAGTCAACACCATTAAAACAGATTCAGTTAAATGAACGTGTTTATGCCGCTGATGTATTTGGACCAATGGCTGTTATTACCACAGCCGATCGTAGTATTCATGTCTACAGCTTGGATAATCAACCAACAGAATATAAAAAAATTGAAACCTTATTAAAGTATCAACATCGTTGTGTATCAATATTTACGGATAAAAATCGTAATCCAAATGGGTTTGCCATCGGTAGTATTGAAGGACGTGTAGCAATTATGTACGTTGATACAACTAATCCAAATGATAATTTTACATTCAAATGTCATCGTTCAAATCCATCAACCAACAATGTACAAGATATTTATGCTGTTAATGATATTGCATTCCATCCTATTCATGGTACATTAGCTACAGTTGGATCCGATGGAAAATATAGTTTTTGGGATAAAGATGATCGTACAAAATTGAAAACATCAGATACAATTAATGATCAATCGATTACATGTTGTGCATTTGATTCAAGAGGACAAGTGTTTGCTTATGCGAGCAGTTATGATTGGTACGTATCTCTCTGTTTCATGTACAAGTTTTATAATTGTTTTTTCTCCTTTTTACAGGCATAAAGGACATGAAGGAAACAGCCAACAAAAGAAAAATATGATCTATTTTCGATCATGTTTTGATGAAATGAAACCAAAACCAAAAAAGACTTAGTTAATTATTCGTATTTTGACTGTAATTCATCCTAGAAAAATTTTATTATTTTTTTTTTTGTTACATGTTTGATTGAAATGCTGTGGGATCCTGTATTTTTTTTTGTTCTTGTTATAGTGTTTGTAAATAAAAGAATCACGTCAGCAAACAGATGAACGATAATTTTTCATTTTCCTTCTATCTAAAAGAGAATGAATTATGGAAGAAAAAAGACGATGTATGATTAAATTTAAGTTAAAATGAATGATAGTTTTAACAATACAACTTGATGTTAAGGAAAGACTCTTGCATGAAAGTTTGCACATTCGACCTTTTTAGAGAAGTTTAGTTTTTAAAGAATCATTTAAGATGATTTCACTAGAACTTAAAATAGGCATTTTTCTGAATATAGAAATAATACCATCATTTCTTTTATTAGTCTACATTATGAGAAAATAATGCATAATTTATGATTAGGATATATTTATTTCCTATTTGCACACCTACCATACTGTCACCATTTAATGTTGTTGACATTTGTATTTCGAATATTCATTGTCTTATTAAAATTGTTATCTTGACACTGTTCAAACATAGGGAAAGAGAACGATTTGACAAATAAAACAAGATTGACAAATATATATAGATGAATTTTTTCAGTAAAACTGTAAAAATAATAATAACTGATGTCAAATACTCATAGATAAAATAATTGTATGTAATTGAATAAGTTTCACACATCTGTCGGAAAATATTATTTAGCATGGTGAAAGTTTTCGTCGATGAATCACATAAGAAATGTGAGTTTAAAAATAATTTCTTTTAAAATTTCAATTACTGTTTTAGGATCTGATTATAATTTGAGAAAGAGAATGCAAAGAAATCATTTTCATTTTTTTAGTCTGACTGAATATTTTCTTCAATTTAATCTAACTACTAGATCGGATACAAGTCAGTTTTTTCAACGTGTAATTCTATAATTCATGTAACAATGTATGAAATTTGGCAATAATTATAACGTTTACAAGCATTTTTTAAATGTATCCCATACTGTTTTTGACATAGAAGCAACCCGATAATCTTAGAGAACTGTCTGCTCGTATAAAAAACAATTTATAAAGAGATTCGTGTGAACGAGACCATAAACTTTAAACTTTTTCTTGGTATAATGAGTCATGAGTATTTTTTATATTTTTCAAAACAAAGAATGAAAAAAGATTTTAGCTTAGGTAATTTATAAGATAGATGCAAATGGAAGAACAAAGATTATCAAATGTGTAAAAATACTAAAACTTTTGTTATTATCTGTATTTAAAAACACTATTTTTCTCTTAAGCATTTTATTTTTAAGCATCCTGATGAAATTATATGGTGTATTCCTGATTCATCAACATATTAACTTTTTTCCTGACTCGTCGACAACATTTTGAGCGGGGAGATAAAAAATATCTGTGAGTCGCCGACACTATAAATTGTCGACGAATCAAGAAAATGAATTAACGTGTCGATGAATTAGGACTGAATCATTTATTTATGTAACCAAGATTTTGACTAATTGAAACCTTGTTGATTATTTATATCTAGATCTTTGCAGTTCTTGATGTTTTACCATTTTTCTCTCCCATACAAATTTGAATAAGATCTTGAATGTAAAAATCTTGATTTTTAAGAAAGAAAAACTTCCCAAGAGAGGACAGATTGTAAAACATTTAATTTACTCTGCTTTGAAATCAATCTAATTTAATAATCTGTATTTATTGTTTTAAGATATGGGTCGACGACGTAATGGTCGACACTATTTATTATTACTATGGAAAAATCTCATATTATCAGCTCGAATGCCTATACGAACATTTTTTGAAATAACCTTGCCGATCTTTTTTGCTTTATTATTACTTGGCATTCGACGTGTTGTAAAATCTGATTCTATTATTCATGATACTGTCTATCCACCATTTTCTATTAATGAATTACCAAATTTTACTGGATTACCACAGAGTACATTTGCCTATACACCAAAAACAAATTTCACAACAATAATTGCCAATAGAGTTGCTGAAGAATTAAAATTAGAAGGTGTTGTACTCAATAATTACATAAGTAAATCTGATTTATTTTTATACTATTTATTATATTTAGGAGAAGCATACGACACCGAAGATGATCTGGTTTACAATATTCGAGATTCATTAACAACATTAGGTGGTATTGTTTTTACAACATTGCCAAATGATACACATTATGATGTTACTTATAAAATTCGTTTGTCCGCAAAACCGAAAAATTCTGGACAATTAACGTTGGTTTGCTATTTTCTTTTCTCGTGCTTCTACTTGTTAAGAATAAGAGTATCCCCTTTTTTTTCCTTCTTAGGAAAAGTGAGAGAAAAGAAGGTCTAGTCTTTTATAGTTCGAATTTTTATCACAAACATTTTCAGATGGTATCTCAGATTCTAATTTTCTTTTTGGAAAAATATGTTTTCCTTCTCGAGACATTTCAAATATGCTGAAAATCCTCTGTAAAAAGTATTTTTTTGATTTGAAGTATTTGTGATAAAAACTCGGACCTGATTGAATCATTTTCTTAGGGGTCGTAATGTAATTCGATTAGAAGCACCAGTATTTTCCGCATTAAAGGTGACATTAAACTAGTCGCTTTTTTAAAGGGCGTTTGCGCCGATACTCATATCTTCACGAAAAACCATTGAAAATTTTCGGAAGTGGTCTCGTTATGGGGAGAATACTTTGTCCTATCAGACTATGTTGGAGAAAAAATTTTGAAGGCGCTGGAACAAAAAAAATTCAGAAAATTACAAAAATTGACGTTTTTTTAGATTTTTGAGTAGAAGAACGCTTAAAAAAAATTCATAATCTTTGCAAAAAAAGTCGTCAAACGCTGGGAGTGGTCTTATTTTGTAGCTCAGACTTTTCTCTACATTAGACTATGTTCAATTTAAATAAAAACGTTTGTCAGAAAAGAAGGGATTGGTACCGAGGGACAACAGGATTTTTTTCTTATAATTTATCCTTTTTTGAGTGCCCACAGGATCTTTTTATGCCTATTTATAGCGTTATAACATTATAAAACATGCTTTTTCTTAAATTATAGTATTACAACGCTATAATTTTACCTCGTTACAACGCGATAAACATAGCCTGTCGTGTTATAACGCGTTGCAAACTTATTTTTCAGGAATTTATGGCTTTGTAACTGGATGAAAATGTCCATTGCATTACAACGCTATAAATTTATAGCATTTTAATGCATTTCAGTTTTTTATCTTGTTACAGCGCAATTAGATTTGTCTAGCACCTTATAATACATTAGATTCTAATGTATTATAACGCGTTTGAGTTTTCTACTTCAATATAATGCGTTAGAAATTAATGCGTTATAATACCTTAGATGTCTTATCTAATTATAACGCCGTAAATTTGAAAAAATCTTTTATATCGTTATAACTCATTAGATAATGCATATCGCATTGTAACGAGTTAATATCCGATAGATTACAATGCATTATTCTTTTCTATCTAAATGCAGTGAGATAAGAAAATGGAACGCGGTGTAACACATTAGCGTTATAACGAGTTAGACAATATTCAAAACGAAAATACATGGTTTTCTCGTAAAAGACACATTTCCATAAAATTCTGAGACTGCCAATTGATTCCTCTCGAAAAGTTGGTCTGGGAAAGATTAGTTCAACTATATCAGACATATACGTTAGTGACTTTATCAAGCAAGTCACTAACATGTCCTAAGTCTTAGAACATCAAGTCCCACGTATGGCTTTACAACGCCTAAATAGTTAAGGGTGCCTTCCCCCTCTTTTATCAACTTGTTGCCAAATGCGGAGCACACATCCGATTGAGCTCAAATTTATACCAGAGATAGAGCATCGAAAAAGAAAATCGATGTATTTTTGCCCAAAATTTTCTGAGATGTTCTTCTGTGGGTTTTCTGGGAAACTCTTGCAAAAAAGACGGGGCGGGGGGAGGAACCCATAATGCATTGTAATACCATGAAATTTATAACGTTATAATGTGTTAGATCTTAGAGCGGTATAATACACTAACCTGTAACGTGCTGCAATGCATTATATGTTAATGCGTTTTAATGCGACAGGAATTGAGTAACGCCTTATAACGGTATACAAAATATTAACGTGTCAGTTGAATTTATAGCGTTGTAAGATTATAAAATATGAGAAAGCCGTTGATAAAAATGCATTATAACACTATAATTTCGATTTTTTGGCAGTTTTTTCTACGTAACACGTTACGCTAATGCGTTACAATGCATTAAAGATATGTTTTTTCTAAAGTCATCGCGTTGTAACACAATTGAAACTTAACACATTACAAGGCATTATGATATGCCTAACGCATTATAATGCAATAAATAGGAAAAAAAGATTCTGTGGGTGTTGATACAATTTGCTATTTTTTAGAAATATATTTGGAGGTGACTCTGATTGGAAAACGAATGTGTTGTTTACGCTATTTCCAATAATTGGTCCAAGAGAGAAAAACGTTTCAACAGGAGGCGTTCCAGGTCAGAAATCTTTATTTCTTGCTTTGATTATGATTAAATTTCATCTCTATTTTTTCAGGATATTATCGAGAAGGTATGATCCAAAAAATAAACGTGTTATTTTGTAAATATTTTCTAATCTATTGTCAGGTTTTCTGGCATTACAACGTTCGATTGATTTTGCCATAATTAATGAAAGAAGTACATTATTTGATCTCGATGGAATAAATTTAGAATTACAGAGATTTCCTTATCCTCCATATAAATCTGATAATTTTGTCCTAGTTGTTCAAATATGGTTTCCATTTTTGTTAATTATGAGTTATATTTTTTCCGCCATAAATACCGTGAAAAATATTGTGTACGAGAAAGAAAAAGGACTCAAAGTAAGATGTTATGCATTATCGTTATAACAGTTTTAAAAAATTTTCTTTCTATTAGGAAGCGATGAAAATCATGGGTTTGAATGGTTGGATTCATTGGGTAAAATACAGTAATCATTAGTATTATGTACGTACAATTGAATAATTTTCATATTTTTAGCTTGCATGGTTCACCCGAAGTATTGTGTTTTTAACAATAGCTGATATACTTATCAGTGTATGTTATATTGTACAAGTACCGCTATCAAGTGGCGGCAAGAGTTCAGTGATTGGGCAAACAAGTGCTACACTACTATTTTTCTTCTTATTTACATATTCAATCACATCAATTTGTTTCATGTTTTTAATTAGTACTTTATTTGACAAAGGTAAATATCTCAATACATTGTTTCGTAATTAGATAAGAAAGCTCTGCACTCTTATTCTCAGTCAGATTTACATTAACTTATAGTCATTTCTTAGTATTAGCTACAACATTTATTTGTACCCTTACGATATTAGAATAAACTCAGCTTTCTTTACTGTTAGAATTAGATTAGATAAAATCGTCTGAATACACATATAAACAGATCGTATAGTCGTTCAAATATCAATTAAAAGTCATACTTCTGTTGTTTTCTTTGATAGCTAACTCGGCTGCTGCAGGAACTGGAGGGCTTTGGTTTATGTCATATTTACCCTATGCATTTATACAACCACGTTATGAAACAATGACAAGAGCATCAAAAATGGCTTCGTGTCTTTTACACAATCTTGGTTTAGCTCTCGGTGCACAGCTAATCGGACAGTTTGAAGGAAAAGGTATGTATGTCTGGTATATTTTTTCGATTTTTCATTACTTACTGTCATGTTTCACAACGTGTTCAGGTACTGGTTTGCAATGGTCGATGATCAATGAACGGTTTTCTGTCGATGATAATTTTACAATGCTAGACGTTATTATTATGTTGTACGTAGATGCATTGATTTATCTCATATTAGCACTGTATATCGAAAAAATTTGGCCAGGACAGTATGGCATCCCAAAGTGAGTGTGTTATCTCAATTAAAAAAAAACAACTCATTTTACTTTCATTTAGAAAATGGTATTTTCCCTTTACGCTAAGCTTTTGGCGAGGACATTCTCAAACAATAGCGAAAAATGTTGTAGTTGATTCTGCTAATGACTTGTTTTCTTCTCAAGAAAAAAATGCGTTTGAAGATGAATCAAATGATAGAGAACTTGGTATTCGACTTATTAACGTATCAAAGGTAGTGTAACAATTTTGACACAATTCAAATGAAAAAAATGTTTTTTGTTTTTTTGAAGGTATACACATTTTTTCTGAAAACGAAACCGCCAGTTCATGCCGTACGCAATGTAAGCATGAATATTTATAATGGTCAATTAACTGCTCTGTTAGGTCACAATGGAGCCGGAAAATCGACTACTATTTCAATGATCACAGGTATAATGGATCGTATATTTTTATAGTAAGGAAAAACGAAGAAGGGAGACATTTTCAAGTGTCTGATGGAAGTTTTGTGAAAGACATCCAATTAGAGATTCTTTCGGAGTCTGACGACGAATCTGATATCTGTTTCTTACGTATAGCGGTCAAGTGTTGTCCTGTAAAAACCAGATCTCTAGAGTCGCGTGGAAAGATTCTTATATGGCCAGTTTGCTGAACAAGTCGAGTTTCCCGTGGAATAAATATTTAAACGTACCGATCAAGTACTCAGCGAAAGAACGAATTTTATTACAAAAGAAGCCCTCAAATGTCTGAGATTCACCAAATACTGGAAGCAACATTTTTGTTTTGATTGATAGATTTAAATATTTATTTCATAGAAAACTTGACTTATTCAACAAACTGGTCATATCAGAATTTTTTCACGTGAAGTTTCAAAATGATCTCCAGAGACCTAATTTCTACAGGACAACACTGGACCGGTCTACAGAAGAAACAGATATCAGATTCGTCATCAGACTCCAAAAGAATCTCTAATTGGATGTCTTTCACAAAAAAACTCCATTGAACACCTGGAAATGTCTTCTCGTTCGTTTATTGGGTTTTGGAAGTAACAGGGCTTTTCTATGTCAATGAGCGCAGATAATTTGTGTAGTTATTAGAAATTTAGTAAGCAAATATTGATAGTACAAACACATTTCAGTCAGCAATCGAGCTTTCATGACACCGATTTGCTAGACCAATGCTACTTTAGCAATTACTATCCATTTCAAATCGAATCTTCAGATCGAAGGAACCTCAGCTGGCTTGTTTTTCCAAAACTCCGGTTTTTGCCTGTAGCTATGTAAACTTCAAATTCGCATAACTCACTCATTTCTCATCCGAAATGAGCGAAATTTTCATCAAATGGGTAGTTTTACTCGGGCAATCTAGCAAAATGATCAGTAAATCTCGCATACAAATGTTTAGCCCAGAGGATTTTTCGAAGATCTCTGAAAATCCAATGATTCTTTAGTGAATCATACTCAAGTTTTTCGTCATGGTCTATAATCTTCAACTAATGTTGAATATTTTCCGAAGGTTACAGTCATTTCGGATGAGAAATGAGTGAGTTATGCGAATTTGAAGCTTACATGGCTACAGGCAAAAACCGGAGTTTTTGAAAAAACGGGTCAGCTGAATCAATCTGAAGGTGAAAATAAATAATGCCGTGATGGCCAGCATAGCTCATTACCTGTGTCTTGAGTGTTTTTGAGATTCCCAAATCTCCAGATTTGGCGATAACACGATCTACGGAGAACGTCTCTACCTCGCGGATCATAAGAGATGAAAGCCTGGGTCTTGTCGAGAATTGTAGGTGAACATTCAAGTTCTCCATTCTACTATTTAGAATCAAAAATCCCAAACTTCTTCAATGGTGAGAAGGTTTCTGCAAAAAGTTTTGAAGAAGCTTACCATCTGCAGGAGGTATTTCTAAATTTATTTTCCCATAAACGGATAGCCCCCAGATTCTACTCTCTAAAACTGACAATCGTAGTTCTCCAGCTATTTTCTGTCAAAAGTTATTGAAAGAACAATGGAGTGCATTATATTTTGAAATTGATAGTAGTTATTTACAATATAACTAAGCGATATATAACAAACATTTAAAATTCTCATAAGAGCTCGGTTGTAACTAGTCCTACTTTTTGTTAGAGTTTAATAATTAAAATCATTCGTTGAGAAGACCATATGTCTTAGACTATGCTCCATAACATAAGGTACATGTACATCTCATTAATTTGGTTTCTTGCATATCTAATTGGCGTTTTATATCTAAAAATTGTTCGTACACTAATCAGACTGAATTTTTAGGTTTAATACCTCCTTCTAGTGGTCAGATTATTGTTAATGGTTTTGATATTTCCACGTCGATTGATAAAATCCGTGATAATTTGGGTTTATGTCCACAATATAATATATTATTTGATCATTTGACAGTTAAAGAACATCTAAAACTATTTGCAACTGTAAGATTTATAATTTCTAGCGTATTATAAAACAAAAATACAACGAATAAATTTTTTTAAGCTAAAAGGACATCCATCAAATGATATTGAAAATGAAATACAAAGAATGGTTAAAGATCTTAATTTAGAAGATAAATTAAATACACTTTCAAAATCATTATCTGGCGGTATGTCTACAAAGATCATTTATATTTCACATCTAATTTGTTTCTGTTAATTTTCAATTAGGTATGAAACGAAAATTAAGCGTCGGTATTGCATTAGTTGCTAATTCTAAAGTATGTTACAAATTCTATTATCATTAAAAATGGTAATAATAATTTTGTTCTGTTATTGTAGATCGTTATTTTGGATGAACCAACAAGCGGTATACGATTGTCTATTGTTACTATAAATTGATTTTGATTTTCTCTTTTTTTTTTTATTATTCAGGAATGGATCCTGCTGCCAGACGTTCAACATGGGATATGCTACAACGTTATCGTGTTGATCGAACAATATTATTTACAACTCATTTCATGGATGAAGCTGACATTTTATCAGATAGAATTGCGATCATTGGCGATGGACGAATAAGATGTTGTGGTTCACCATTTTTTCTAAAAACAAAATTTGGTATAAAAATATATATTCTATGCCTATAAAGAGATTAAGTAATCATTATTCTGTCTTTTTTAGGCGTTGGTTATCATTTAATTCTATCTAAAAATGTTGAAGCAAATGTTGAACGAATTGTTCAAATCGTTCAGAAATATGTACCATTAGCTAAATTAGAAAGTAATATTAGTGCCGAATGTAGTATATTATTGCCACATGGAGAATCGACAAAATTTTCCGATTTATTCCATGAAATTGAACAAAAAAAAGATTATCTTCAATTATTTAGTATTGGATTATCAGAAACATCAATCGAAGAAGTTTTTATGAAAATGTAAAATAATAAATTTAACTCTTCTCATAATAGAGTTTGATGATGTTAAAATTTTGTTTTCTTTTAGAGTTGAAACTGAAGAGGTTGATGACACAGTATCAAGATTGCCACGTCAACAATTGGATAATGAAGGATTTCAGGATGATACTGGAAGAGTTTCAAGTAACGGAAATGATGATGGCATAGCTTTACAAAGTATGCGCAGTAGAACGATTCAATCAACTCATGAAAAAATAGATAACATCGATATAATACGTAGGCAAAAAGAACAGAACATAAAACGCATTTGAGTGTATTATCATTTAAAAATCAATCATAAAAAAAAAAAAAATTAGCTGCTCTCATTTATAAAAATATATCTATTTCGCTCTTCCAAAATGATTCTTGATATTTGCTTTCCTTTAGTTGCTTTGGCTTTTCTTAATCACACTGGGTAAACCGTGTTTTGTAATTGATAATTCTATTTAAAGTGAAACATATAGTTATAAAACTGTATTGTTCAAATGAAAGCTACTTCTTTTTGTGTATGTATCTATCGATTATTTGTTGTGAAATCAGTTAGTACTATTCTCTCATAATTGATTATTATCTATTTTTTTACAGCTGCATTCCAGACTACAGTGAGAAAAAATCGTGGCATCAATCTATGGATTCAACAACTTAAAGCGTTGATTTTGAAACGTATATTGAATTCTGCCCGTAATTATTTAGTTTTAGTTGCAGCATTTTTACCCGTTGTATTCGTTATCATATCACTTGTTATTGAACAACAAATACCACAACCAGAGGATTCACCACCGCTGATCATTGCCACTGATCGATACAACCCGGCACGTGTACCTTATATTTATGATACAAACTCATCGATATCTACACAATTTGCTGATGCCTATAAAAATATCGTATTACATTCTAAAAAAGAGACACCAATTGATTTAACAAAAGAATTTCATGGTGATTGTCATGATGTGCAACCTATGGATTTATTGAAATATCTTGGATGTATTGGAAGATTAAATGTTGGTGTATTAACAGATCGTTATTTAATAGCAGCAAAAATTTATGAATATGATAATTATACGATTAATAACAATAAAACCGGTTTGCATTTAACAGGTTTATTCAATAATCAACCGTTTCACATTCCACCGTTATCGTTGAATATGTTAACCAATTCTTTATTATACTATCTTTCAATAACTCATAATTACACTAATAAACCTTCTATCAGTGTTATCAATCATCCATTACCACGATCATTGACTGATAAACTAATCGACTTTCAATCAAGACAATTTTTTGGTTTTCGTTTATCATCGTCTATTGTGTTTGGAATGGGCTTTGCAATGGCCGCATTTGCTGTATTTCTGATTAAAGAGCGTGTATCAAAAGCAAAACATTTACAATTTTTAAGTGGAGCAAATGCCCTTAATTTTTGGATTTCAACGTTTATATGGGATGCCGTTTATTACTTGATGCCAACAATTTGTATATTTCTCGTATGGCTGGTAAGTAAAAATGGGCGAGGCTTCAGTCGAGTGCATTTCCATTTAAATGCATCTTATTTTAGCGCGTCTTATTTGGGTGTATTTTCAATTACACCACTCATTCTTGAAAATATTTTGAAACTTTTGAGCCGTTTCTGTCATCACTGTTTAACATTAATTCTTAGTGCCTGATACTCTTTTATTTTAACTTCAAAAATAATCTAGCTTACAATATTTTCGAACAGCTTCATCATTAACACATATCACCAAATAAACAAATTTTAAAAGGTTGCTTAGTTAAAACCGATTGCAGATTCATCTTCTCCATAGTCGATTGTCTTGTATGCGATAATGTTTGGATCGAGGTACAACTTTTTCGACATCGTTTTGCCTCTGGTCCCATGCACTGACGTTTTCGAAAATTTTTGAGCAAGATCATGTGTAGGGATGTTTGGTTCTCGGTTTCGGTTCTCGAGTTAGAACCGAAACGAAAAGAACCGCAGTTTTGGTTCTGAATTTAGAACAGAACCGCAGCAGCTCTCGGTTCTCAGCTTAGAACCCGAAAATAGTTTTTCAGACAGTAACAATTCAACGAAATAGAATTCATTTTATAGTAAACGAAAGGATTCTTTTAAATTATGACATCCGATTCCCGATGAAGAACCGAAAATAAGAGAACCGCAGTTCCGATTCCTCATGCAGACTCGAATCGCGGTTCCAGTTCTTCGCGAGAACCGAGAATCGAACATCCCTAACCATGAGTAAATTTTTTTCTGAAGTATTCTAATCCAAACATTATCAGATGAGAACGTATCCAAATGAGACGCATTTATATGCCAGTTTTTACTGTGTTCTATCCCTCATGTTAAGTTTTCTTCTCTTCAGATATTCTACCTAGCAGGTGCCGCTAAAGACGATGTTGGTGTTTATATAACGGGTCCTCGTTTGGGTTATACAATATGGTTGTTTCTATTCTATGGTTGGGCTCATATACCGTATACATATTTACTTTCTTACTTATTTCAAATACCCTCGTCTGGATTTGCATGGATTACGATTATTAATATTATAACAAGTACGTTCTTCATTCAAACTTGGCTATGATTAAATTTAAGTTTTATCATTTTTTAGGTCAAGCTACTCTGTTAGCTGTTGTCATTCTGGCTATTCCTCAATTAGAATTAGTTAATGTATCAAAAATACTTGAATGGATATTTTTGATATTATTTCCCAACTATAGTCTAGCACAAGCTTTGAACGATATATATGAAAATCATGAATATTTAGAAATCTGTCCAAAATTGCTCGAGTATTGTGACCAAGTACCGAGTCCATGCTGTAAAAGTACGTTTCTATACATAATACAATTTTGAATTACACTACGAGATTATTTCTCTTTCCACAGTTCCATAAATTATCGATACTCTTGTGTTCAGATATGCAGTAGCAGCATCTACTGAATATTCTCTTAGTTCAATGAGTTGTCATTTGACAATTTATATAAGTTGTTATCATCGAAGTGTAATTTTCTCCATCACATTAAGCAAAACAAAATTTATCGATTGTTTTTTCTTTCTATTTAGATAATTGTGGTACAAATTGTCTTGATTGGACGTATAATTATTTAGATTGGCAAAAACCTGGTATTGGACGGTTTCTTGTGTTTTTATTTTTACAAGGTTTAATTTCCTTCATTCTGTTGTTATTAATCGATTTTGGTTTTGTACGACGATTTACATCGTTTGTATTATCTTGTGGAAAACCAAAACGGAAAGTTTATACAAATGTTGATACATTAGACACCAATAATACAATATCAGCGATTGATCAACGAAATGAAAACGGAATAATTAGAACAATAGCAGATGATGATCTAATTCATGGTATTGGTGTATTAGATGAAGATGTTAAAAGAGAAGAAGAACGTATTCAGCAAACATCAACTAGAGATTTAATGCAAACGGACGTGTTAGTTTTGAATAGTGTATCAAAAATACACGGAAATCTTCGTGCAGTAGATAACATTTCGTTTGGTGTTAAACAGCAGGAATGTTTTGGTTTATTAGGAGTAAATGGAGCAGGTAAACGAATGTTTGCAATCTATTATTCATCTATTTATTTTATCTATTTCTTTGTTATTCAGGAAAGACTACAGTCTTCAAAATGATTACTGGTGATGAGGTAGTAGACATTGGTTCTATTGTATTAGATTATCTTGATATTAGTGTAGATGTAAGACAATCACAGCGTAAAATGGGTTATTGTCCGCAGTTTGATGCATTAATTGACTTACTCACTGGTGAAGAAACATTATATTTCTTTTCTCGATTACGGTAAATGACATTTTTTTTAAAAATCACGTCTATTAACTATTCTATTTTTCTTAAATTCCAGCGGTGTTGATGAAAAATTAATACCAAATCTAGTTCAAGATGTAATAACATTAATGGATTTAGAAAAACATGCAAAAAAATATGTCTACGCTTATAGTGGTGGTAACAGAAGAAAACTAAGTGCTGCTGTGGCATTGATAGGAGATCCAGCTATCGTATTTTTGGATGTAAGTATGATAACGATGTATCATCTGTCCAAAAAAGCAATTACGTGGTGATTTTGTGAATAACGTTTTAATTGACGATAACTACAGCGTTGTGCATCGTGCCATTTTAAAGCCAAAAATTTGACAGATATTTTCATGAGAAAAAGTTTCCAAATCTTTTTCGACAATAGAATTTCATTTTCAGGAAATATTTGGAAAACCACTCGTGATTTCAAAATTCAGATTAGAACATATTCTTTTTTTTTCACAGGAATAATAAGTGATCGAATGTACTCTTCAAAATAAGAATTCTCCGAACTATCCAATTTTTATTTTTTTGGACATGGTGTGTCGAATTTTTTAGGTGTCACACAAATAGTAGGGGATCCCATGTAGGAACTGTAAAACCGACTGGAAACCTTTATTATGAATCATATTAAGTATTGTGGCAATGCTTGTTTCACGATAAACACTGAAAAATCTGGCGAAAATCTATTTTTACGAAACTATACTGTTTTAGACTAATTCCATTGAATATTAAGAGAAATCATTCATCGCTCAGAATCGATTCAAATAAGCAAAAAGTAATGAAATTGGGTTCATATTTTGCCTCTTCCTCTATCAAACTCAACTCTTCGACAAAAATAATGACATTTTCGGAATAGCGTTAAGAGTTGAAAAATGTGTGTTTTGGAGTTGGAATCGTCTAAGAAACCACGGTTTCGATTCCATTAGGAGGACCGGCACCGCGATTCCGATTCCTGATGAAGAACCGAAAATACGAGAACCGAGAACCAAACATCCCTAATACGAACCCAGTTTCATTGGTTTCTCACTGATTTCGAAAAAATTGAATTTCTCGATAATGAAACAAAATTTTTCAAAAAGACTACTTAACTTTTTTCTCATGCGTATGACGAATATAATCAAATGAAAAGATGTTATATCTTCTAACTACAGAGACCTGATGTGTTTGTGAGAAGCTCGGAAGCATTTTTCGGATCCTGCTCATGTCTGACGCACTGTCTCAAATTAAATAAATAAAAGATCTCAAATTTTAACAGTGATCTTCGATTATAAAATAGCATATTACAGTGACTATTAACAGCCAACTCATTAAATTCATACTATAGATAAAGAAGATTCATAGCTAGTTTTTATCCCTTCATGCATCAGGACTTAATCAGTATTTTAAGAAAAACAACTGAAACGCTGATATCTCACGAATCATCCAGTAAAAGAGGCTTAAATTTAGTGAATGATCAATATCCAGTGAGAGCGATAACCACACAAACGTAGACGTGCCTCGTTATCGTGATTCTTGAGTTGCAGGGTTATTCCTACTTTTATGGAGTGCTGTAGATTGGTATCTGTTGAAATAAAGTTAAAAATTTTAGGAGCCTACTACAGGAATGGATCCAAAAGCGCGACGATACTTTTGGAATGCCATCGCAAAATTTCGTGATTTTGGAAAACCGATTATATTAACTTCACATAGTATGGAAGAGTGTGAAGCATTATGTACACGAATTGCCATTATGGTTAATGGACGTTTGAAATGCCTCGGCAGTATTCAATATCTTAAATCAAAATTCGGTCAAGGTGAGATTCAAAAGATTTTGATCAACATTATTAACAAAATTATAATCTTCTTTTTTCTTTAGGTTATACATTAGTTGCAAAATTAAATTCATTTACTGAAAATAAGATAAATGGTTTCTTTAGTGTGATTAAAAATGCATTTCCTAATGCTCAATTTAAAGAAGCATATGAAGGTTACATTCATATTCATGTTGATGAACCAAATTTATCATTAGCTAGTTTGTTTCGTACTGTTGAAAGGTCTAAACAAACGTATGATATTGAAAATTATACCGTTAGTCAAACAACGCTGGAGCAAGTATTCTTGAATTTTGCCAAATCACAGTTGGATCCAGATGAAGTAAAACTTCGTACAAGAGCAAATAATAGTCTGTTTGGAAAACTAAAAAAAATGTGTTCATCGTCTTAACATATATCTTTTCTTTTTTATACTGAAGTTTCTCATTGTTAAGCTCGAGACGATTAAACAATGATGTTACATTCCATATTTATTTCACTATTAGTATGTGAAGAACAGTCAAAACTTTACGGTTTAATTTATTTTTTTCTGCTTGTGAAATGTCGAACTCCCAATTCAAAAGTACACTCGTTGTAAACTGATACAGGAGATAAAAATACTTATTCTGTTCTATTTGAAATTGGACTTTAGTCTTTTGTTTAACTTTGTATAAATCGATGTTTCTATGAATTTTTCTATGTATTTTTACTAATAAGATATTTTCTAGTTTCTTCTTGTACTGACTTTTATCTCCGCTAATTAATTCTTAAGTTTTATTTTGTATACCATTTATTTGTAGTTTTCATCAAAATATATTTTTTTATTGTTGTTGTTACCACGTTAATGTAAAGTAATATATCTCATATGGAGATTAAACTGTATTTAGTGAATAAAACAAAATGGAAAATAAATTTAATATGTAGTGGATATAGAGTACTGTGGAGGAAAAAGAGACACGTTTTCAATTTTTTGTCGTACTCTTATTAGTTCTCAGTCACTTTTGATCGGAAAAACTTGCTGTTAAAAATGATGGTAGATCGAACATTTTTCTACACGTTGATGTAAAAATCTTCTAGAAATCTCTGACCGATTTTCAACCAGATCCAAAATGCGAAGAGCCCCATAAACGTGTCTCTCCCCACAAACTCCACTAGTCTGCATGGGGGAAAAAGAGACACTCCATTCAAATACATGGAGTTTTAATTAATAATTGACTGCTAAGCTTTAGAGATAATTAGTTAAAAAATACCTCATTTTGTAGCCCAGATCTTCCTCTCTATACCATACGATTTTGAGCTCATTACCGTTTTAAACTCATTAAGCTAATTAAGACATAATCAACTGCACTCGAGATTGTCTTTTTTTTCTTTTCATGCATTGGGGGGAAAAGGGACACTCGTGTAATTTGTGAGGGGCAAAAAACAGACACATTTTTCTATTCGATAGCGGAGATTCTAGTCGATGACATGGACCGAATGTTTTATTAAAAATGCTTGGCTATAATTATCATAATTAATTATGAAATTAATTTATTGTATAAAATATGTTTGAATTTATATCACATTTTTTGCGAAACTAATAATAATACAGTGGAATAGTGAGCTGATTTTCACGTATGTTATAGAGTTCAGCATTCTGAAGAATTTTGTCATTTGGCATAGTATCAAAATCGACTTATGAGACACAGTAGAGGTTTGTCTCTGTGTATTTCAATGGAGTGTCTTTAACAGTTAATTATTAATTAAAACTCCATGTATTTGAATGGCGTGTCTCTTTTTCCCCCATGCAGACTAGTGGAGTTTGTGGGGAGAGACACGTTTATGGGGCTCTTCGCATTTTGGATCTGGTTGAAATCGGTCAGAGATTTCTAGAAGATTTTTACATCAAGTTTTTCCGATCAAAAGTGACTGAGAACTAATAAGAGTACGACAAAAAATTGAAAACGTATCTCTTTTTCTCCCACAGCACTGTAATATCTATTTATTTTTATGATTTAACTTGTTTTAACCTATTATCACGAAAGAACATCTTTTTAAAAAAGTATATCGCACTTTTGAGAAGTGTTACAAACAATTTTAATTTTGGATAGCGCAATTTCTGAGACGTTTTATTGTTACTATAGTAAAGCACGATCCTATCATTATTTGTCAGTCATCTTAATCTTCTATATTTTTCTCCTTTATTTCATCTTCTTTCTTCTTCTATCCGCAGATAGTTACGGATTTAGATGAAAGAAACTGGAAAATGCAACTGACATAACATGTGTGCTCTTGAGATTGCACTTCATCTAAATATAAACTTATAGTACTGTATAATATTCATTCAGAATTATTTTTTTGTGCAGATTTACTTTCATGTCTTACGTGAAAAAAATGTTTTCTAATTGCTGTTCTTTAAGGTAAGTCTATCAAATATCAGTAGCCATTTATCGGAAAATTTTAGTACAGGTAAAGTAGACTTGTTTAGTTTTCTACCCAGCACAAATCAAATTGTGCGTTAATCAAAGGTACGATCTTACTAATACAAAGAAAGAGGAAAAGTAAAGCCAGTTTTTCATCCTCTAATTGTATTTAATTTCTATTTGCCAAACGCAAAATTTCTGCACATGTTAAGCGACGTCTGTCAAACTCATTTTAGATTTCCTTTATCCTCTAATTTCAAATGAAAAAAAAACTTCTAAAATATTAAAACATTATAATAGATATAGTTTCTATAATGATCTGAAAGGTATAAAGCGGTTAATATTAAAAAAAAACTTGGTTTTCGTAATAGTTTCAATCATGAGATTATTCCTGAGCTTTTTACCAGTGTAGGTGAAACGTGGGCGAGTATAATGAAAAAAAATCTCTTGAATCTGTCATTCAAGACGTTTGGAGATCTTGTCTGTATATTTCAATATATCTCTTTTGTATTGTTATAAGATTTTTAGTAGAAGATAACGATGTATTATATACTTCTAATATAGCCATTTATGCACTTTTTTACAACTTTTAGGGACATATAAGTTTATGTTATATAGTAAACAGAAATTATTCGCAAAAATTAACTTAAATCTATAGTAAAAAGTGTATCATGAGCTGAATTAATTGCTATTGAAGCTGTATAAGATTTAAAATTAATTGGAAATTATAGATGGAAGACTATCAAATATCATTTATAAGTTCCCTGAAGACTTTAATAAGCCTTCATATAGCATACTGAAATAGAAGTTTTAAATATATTTATCGAAAGTAAAAGTCGACAGATATTCTAGTATAAAACAAAAGATAAAAAGATTGCCAATTCAATTTTATCTTTCAAATCAGCCTTTAAAGAAAGAATATCTTACGAACATTTTTTTCATTCTTCGTATATTTTAGACTAAATTTAACATTTTTTTTAAATACTTATGTACAACAAGATAGAGATGAATATTTTTAACCAGGTGCACATTTGTCCCATAATGAATTTTAAATTTTTCTTTGTCCATATTCATCTTTCTATAGACAAATTTTCTTCTTTTAATTATCAGAAGAAAAATATACTAAACGATATAAAAAATTTTTTAATTAAGATTTTTTTTTTGTACAGTGCGTGTGTGTATATAACAGAACACACACACACGATGAGATTGACGAAGGTCAGCAATAGGGCAGCAGAATTGTCTTTGTCTCGTTTTCTCTGTTCCAATTTTATGACTTTAATACATTGTTGTGTCTCTTCCTTTTTGTCGTCTGTCACCTTCTGCTTTTCGACATTACAAAAAAAGAGATTTTGTTCTTATATTCTATCATAAACGCGTGCTGCAGTCTGATTATAATAAACTCATCACACAGTACATTTGAGAAATTTAAAATATAAGAATAGAGAAGAGACATTTCCTGTTATTTCTTTGTTCCTCGGTTCTGTTTTCCTATATATATATATATACATAAGTATACTTATGTATATATATATATCTACTTCTTCTATTCGTCCATTCGTTGTACAGATTTCACCTAACAGTAATTTCTGTATAGTTTTCAGGACAGAGAGAAACACACTGTCCATATGTGCGTTTATTATTTATTATTTTCAAAAGCTAAGTGGAAAACAAATAGATTTAGATTTTTTCTGTCAGGTGTTTTTCTCTCTATTGAACAACAGTCTCAATTAGCAAAATATTAGAAGGAAGAATAGAAAAAAAATGTGTCTTATAAATGTTAAGAGTGAGTCAATATAACAGTTGATCAAAATGTAGGACTTTCTGAGTAAGTATATTGGAACAATTAAAACAATGTAATAAAACCCAGGTAAGCATTAACCACCTTCAGAAGCAAGAAAATTTAGATTTTACTAAGTTTTTTGTATATAGATACATGTGACATAGCTTAGAAATCTTTTCTTATTTCTTATTTCTTTTTCTTATTGCTTTTTCTTATTTCTTTTTGTTTTGGAGTTAGGAGGATTACATTGACTTGTTTTGTTTTTCAGTCTCTTTTAGTAAAAGCAAAATTTTTTTAGGAGAAACGCATTTGTACAGCCTAAAATCAAAGTCAATAGCAACAAAACAGATTGTTTTTGTTTTAAAAAGAAGTTTACTTGCACCGAGCATCCAGACACAATTTTCAGAAGAACTATATCAAAACTTTTTCGAGCTTTTTGTAATACATATTTTTTTAGAAAACCAGTTTATATCAGATAATTACTAGATTAGATAGTTAAGATCGTATCTCGCAAGATGGCGTTTCAGATCCTTTCTGAAAATATAGATTTTCACCTCGTTTTGTGGTTGGATCATACTTTTAATCGGAATAAATCACACATTTTGTGCTCTACATGCAACCAGAGTTTAATAGTTTTTTGATTTTAGGCTATACAAATGCATTTCTCCTAAGAAATTTTGCTTTTATTAAAAGAGATTAAAAAACAAAACAAATCAATGCAATCCTCCTAACTCCAGAACAAAATACTTTTGAACAAAAAGAAACGAAGAAATGAAGTATTTCTAAACTATGTCAGATTTATCTATATACAAAAAACTTGAGTAAAATTTAAATTTTCTTGCTTCTGAAGATGGTTGATGTTTGCTTGGGTTACATTGTTTTAATTGTGTATAGTACATATAGGTATAGAGAGTGAGAGAGGAAAGACAGATTGCTATTATAGAATAAGTGGACTTTGTTTTAGAATGACAACACTCTGTACATCACATATAATAACAGACCGGTCGGTTGAAGGGAGATAATCGATGTTTCTCTCCTCTCATTCTTTATCTATGTATATGAATGACACAAGCGGCGTATGACAGTTCATCGTTCCTTTTTTTATTCATTTCTACAAAACTGTACTATGATCTATACCCGTTACATGAAAATTAAACCTTTTGTCTGCTTTTCTATTCTTAGACTATTTTTCTCTTAAAATTTTCTTAATCTTTGTTGGATATATGCGTATGTGTTCTGGAAAAAAAATAACAACAGTTAAATTTATAAGACTTATTTCTATTTTCAAATACCTATTCAGCTCGAAATGAACGCAAGTGAATTGAACACATCTCCAGATTATCTTAGAAAGTACGTATAAATAGCGATTCAAGTGAAGACCTAATTATTCTATTCTGAATTTTTTTTAAATATCGCTCTTCTTTCGGAAGTTCTCATATTGAATTTTGAAATCTTTTACAAAATATCTCAGCTTGACCGTATTGATTTATCAAGACTTCGATCAAGTTTTTCGTGTTATATCTAAATGTTCTTTTGTGAATGCTTTTGGGTGTAAGTATTTTTAAAACAAAACTCTTCAG
This sequence comes from Didymodactylos carnosus, assembly GCA_905250885.1. NCBI lineage: Eukaryota > Metazoa > Rotifera > Eurotatoria > Philodinida > Philodinidae > Didymodactylos > Didymodactylos carnosus. Next base: position 51,838 of record CAJNOQ010000081.1, read on the forward strand.
AACCAACTCTCTTTGCTTTTGATGACAAAACGAAAAAAATATTCTGTCCAGGGCACTCTTTTATAATTAATATGAAAACAGTGACTTTTGAGGACATGCAACATGATAATGTCTTATGCATGTCTCACGTGAAATAACAGTTTGGATTTTTTTATAGTCTTGATATGCTTGCTGGTATAGCAGCTATTCAATCTCCATTGTTAACAGTTACATCATCTCCGACAACGTCGAATGACGATAACAACAACAGCAGTATTAAAGATGAATCAAATGAATCGATGTCATCTGACGATAAATCGAGTATATTCAGTGAAAAAGATCTGTCGAATACATCTGAATCAGGTACGTTCAGAGTGCAAAAAACACAAAAGAACAAACCTTGTTTATTATTGGATGGTCATCGTTACAAGCAGCGTCGTACAAATTTAGATGGTAGTGTGTCGTGGACTTGTACACAGTAAGTTGTTCATACACTTTGATGAAGTATTCATTTGTGCTTAGGGTGAGCTCAAATTTTTAGTTTATTAACGTTTTTTTAATCGTTAAAGCCCGTTGAAGTTTTTAGTCCTTTTCCAGTTATTTTATATACATGTAGAACAATTTTTTCTCATTCTCTCATTTATATTTTGATCTTAATTTGTTTTAGTGAATTATGTAGTGCAAGTGTTCGTACATACCAAGATTGTGTAGTACGACGTAATGATGATCATTTACATGATCGTATTATTCGCGTTGATCCCGGTCATGAATTTTTAGCTAGATTGAAAAAACGGGCCTATGAAGATACCTTAACAATACCACGAATATACGATGAAGAAGTTCAAAATTCAATCAATAAACACGGTAAAGATATTGAAAAACAATTACCAACATTTAGTTCCGTCAAATCAACATTGTATCGTCATCGTCAAAAGAAACAAAAATCACAAACTCAAACTTCACCAATAATTTATCCATCACCCGTATCGGACAAAAGATCAACATCTCCAGCAATATCATCATTACCATTAAAAAAACGATTCAAAACAAACAACCTCACTGTCACAGTTGATCCAACATCTACATCAACAAATTTACAACATAATATCTCTCCATCAAATAAACGACATAAACTACAACATCCTCAGCGTTCACCAACAATTTGGCAACAAAAAATGTATAATACATCACTCAACAGCAACAATAATAACGATAATTATCATTTCAATACACAACAAAATATTCTATTGAATCAGAATCAACAACAACCAAATACGTTCTCAAATGCATATCAATATTTATGTTTTCAAAACTATTTGGCAGCAAAAATGAATGATAATAATAAAGAACAAAATTTTTCACTATTGAATACGCTTAAAGCGAATAATTTAACAGAACAAATACAACAGTTACAGGCACTTCAATATTTTCAAATGAAAACATATTTGAAAAATGAAGCAGCTAAAGTACGTCATCAAACACAGAAAGAATATCGTCAAACATTGCATAATAGCAATCTTTTTCCTGTTATGAATTTACATTATGATAGTAAGAAGAAAAATAGTGAAGAAATCGATGACGATATTAAAGAACCATCGTTAATTATTGATGAACGACGACAATATGATGAATATGAAAATCAATTATCAACAGTTAAAAAACGTTCATCATTTAATGATACGATGACACAGCAACAATCAGCATTACGTGAACGTTGCAGTAATACAACAATGTTGCCATTAGATTTAAGTGTTGTTAAAATAAAAAAACAAGAATCAGATTAAAATAATTTAATTTCTTTTTCATGAACAGTTTAACGATGGTAAGTGAATTATAGTAGAAATAGAATTGTTTAAATAGTAAATTTAACATTCAAAATTTCTTGATAGAATAACGTATTTTATCGACATCTATTCGTGACAGCAGTACTTTCAATGTTAATATTCTTTTCTATTTTAGAATCGTCCATGTATTAATCAAAACGAAATGCAAATTTACTTCCTCTTCCTTTTAACGTCATGAATTATTTCGTTTTTTAAATTTTTTTGTTTTGTTTTCATCTTTATCTAGTCAAAAGGAAGCAAAATTAATTTAATCAAGTTGTTTATTATACACTCTAGTCGATGTTGTTTTCTTTTTGTTGTATTATCTAGTCGAACAATTTATATATGTGATTTTTTTTCATCTTTCCATACAACCGTCAGATTGTGGATATTTCACTCTAGTGTGTTGTTTTTAAATATTTTTCATAACATTTTTTTTCCTTAATCAAATTCGAGTATAGACGAAAACATTGCTCAATTCGAGACCGTTTGGCGTCTCTATATTATTATCAACGAAAAGAAAACATAGTCATAGGTGCTCTTTCACTTTTTTGTATTTTATATTTGTGATTATGATCAGTGTTTAGCTTATTTATTTCTGTGTTGAACGAGTTTTCTTTTTTTCGTTTTTCTGTTGTTGTTTTGTGTTGGAGGTTTTCTCTTTAAGAAACAAAACCACACAAATATACGTGTTGTGTGTCTGTATGTTGAGCTAGTCACTTGTATAACCTACATTTTGTTTTTGTTTTTTTCGAAGTATTTATTTTTTGTTGCATGATAGAATGAAAAGGAAGAATCAATATGCATTCCCAAAAAAACTAACATTCTTATACTTGGAAAAAGTGTGCCTCGCTGTTTTATTTTACTTTTTGATATATGTATTGTTTTGTTCATTTTTTTTTCTTTATTTGTTTTTTATTGCTAAATTAATCTTGAATGCTCAACTATGGAAGGATTTTGGTAGTCCAATATAAAACAAAAAAAAAATTTTTTTCTTAAAGGGCAAGTGGCAGAATGTAAGGTTTTGTGCCTAAAAAATGACACAATGAGTCATACATATTCGGAATCAGCGTCGAATTCTGAGTAATGCTGTATTCTCAGATCGTTCAAATTCGCGAAAAACATTTTTTCGAAAAATCTTAGGGCAAAGGTTTCCCCTCAGATACCGAAAAATATTTCTTCTCTAAACTAGCAAAATGACACTTTTTCTGACTCAGAATTGAATACTGGTCACGAAAATCGCATCCACAATTCATCAAAACGCTTCCCTGTGAAATGGCGGCCGAAACAAAAAATGGGTCGAAAGACAGTCTTTGACTCTCAGCTGCCATGAGAAGGGTCTGTCATGATCTGAATGACTTTGTCTATATGTAATTCACTGTGCTTTATCCAAATATGTAAGAGTCCAAACCTTCAATAACCTGAAGGATTTCCCGTCTCCGACTTGTTGACTGTCAAATGTACACCTAGAAACCTTAAGCCAATAAGCTATTTACATTGGAGATAGATTAAGCAGTGCTCTTTCTAATGGTGTGTCGTTCAAGTCGAAAATCAATGTCTAGAGGCTCCATCTGATCACAATAAAATGAAGATCTGATTTTTAAGTTGTAGAAGGGAACTCTGTATATTTTATGAGTTGTTTTAGAATAAAAACAGTAGTTTTAAAGAGAAGATGTGCATTCTATCTTAACTATCGTCCATCTGTTTTCAAAGCTACCAATAGTCACAGGGTGCCAGTCTTGGAACTACTATCGGCGCTAAAACACGGTGGTCGTGAGTGTTTTGCTAATAATGTTTCACAGGAATGAGATAGCGACCTGCGGTTTTCACGGTTGAACAACCAAGGCCTTAAGACATGTTTTTATGAGCAAAAACGTGTTCCAGAGTTTTCCAGAAGTCCAATTTTTCAAAGGTTCTTTGAAAAACCAGCTCCGTTCTCGAAAAACTAACATACAATGTTATTAATTTTTTACTTGCGGAGGTAGTCCGAACGCTACTTTACAAAATTATGCAAGCCCCAGCTCTCCAGCTATCGTCGTGCGGGCAGTCTTTTTTCCCTAGTACGTGTCTATCTCCCAGTAGACGTCTCTGGAAATCTCGAAATGCCATGGAGTATAGGTAATCGACTACGCTGAGCATAGTGGCAATATTTGTTTTTGTGTAGAAATGAAAATAACTTCGCCAGAGGCATTTATTGTAAAAAACCGGTTTCTCGCCTGTTACTAGCAAAAATTAAAATCCTTATATCTCGCTCAAATCTCATGCGGACTCAAGGAAACGCTCAGTACAGCTCATAAATCATAATCGAAGACAAAAAAGGTGAATTACGACTGAGCATTGGATTCCCTATAAAAAAAATTCCAGTGCGGCACTGCCAGTGCGCACCGATGCGCGTGGCATGCCATCAGTCATTGGCACTGGCTGGCACCGGTGCGCACCCATGCCCAGCAAGTGCCGAACCAGTGCCGACTGGCACCCGTGCGCATCGGTGCCGATATATTTCTGCTGAAAGAGTGCCGCACTGCTAAAAGTCAGTGCCGCATGGGTGCCTTTGCCTAAGATTTTTCGAAAAAAATATTTTCGCGAATTTGAACGATCTGAGAATACAGTTTTACTCAGAATTCGACGCTGATTCCGAATATGTATAACTCATTGTGTCATTTTTTTAGGCACGAAACCTTACATTCTGCCACTTGTCCCTTGATTACAAGATTTAGTAACTCTCAAAGAATCCAGTTACAAGCTAATAGGAAGCTAATAAACTGAAATATCTCCATTCAAAAAAGTGTAAGATAAACGTATTCATTTTCCATTAGAAAAAAAAGCTTGTTTAAACTCCATTTAAACATGAATAAATACGTTTAAGCGCATTTTTTGAATGCAAAACGCATTTTTTTCTAATCTTGATTGCTTGATCATCCTTATTTCTTCGTTCAATGTTGGTGTAAAAAAAAGATAAGATATAAGTAGAAAAAATCCAACCGTAATATTTAATTAGAGATTTTGTCGCCACGAGTCCAAACGATAATTAAATGAAGGAGAAAAAAAAGGTATACTTTCAATTTCGGAAGACAATTTTTAGTTGATGTATTAACAACAAATAAGTATGACGGTAAGTTAATTTTTTCTTGAATTTTTGAATATGGTAAGTGTAGCCGAGACTAATACACTATATTGAATATATCCGGTAAGTTCTTAATAACTAAGAAACCTCCAGCTGAGTACTCAATTACTTTTCTGTTCACCGTTTTATTCTATGCCTGTATGTTACAAAACATCACATATTCTCAAGAAATATTAAAACTTTTTTACTAATATATTAACTATTCTTTATACCTGCAGTGGTATGGTCAATGGATGCATATATATAGTCGATTCGACAGAACTATACCATAACTAACCTTAAGTGATCAGAAATCCTTAATTAACTATCTAAACTCGTAAAAGTGTCTATATTCTATCCTATGATTACGAATGAACTGAAAAAGTAGCAGACGAATACGAACATGAATAATCAATGGCTCGTGAGTTTTAAATATTCATCATTTTTTTTAATAGTTAATCGTGACATTACTTATGCTTGAGTACTTTTAGCGGGTTAAAAACAGAAAGACAATACGTTTTTGCGGCATTTTCGTTTTAACTTTAAGATAATCATATAGTAAATTTAGTGTTGCATCACTTAATATAAATTGTTTTACATGTACTTTATTTTCATGTTAAAAAAAGTAATCTTGTTCGAATTTAAAGTAGTACTCGAATAGAAACTGTAGTAAAAAAAACTTTTTTAGTGGAAAATTATTAATTTTAAATGGGTAAACAGAAAACAATTGAACCGGACGCCTTTATGCTATCCTAATATGTTGTTTTTTTTTGGTGTTTTAACAATTCGTTTGTCAGGAAATGGAAGTCAATATTTATGATTTAACCGAGTTTTCCGGAAATACAAAGACAAGACCGAGAGTACAATTTAATAAGAAAATGAAAGAAAATGAAAATGAAAAGTCTGTTATTAAGGACGATGCGAGTGATTGTTTGATTTTTATGGAGTTTTTTTGAAGAATTTAATATGTATTTTTTTCTCATTTCTTTTTTTTTATTAACTTTCTTCGCTACTCTTTTGTAAATTTCTTTTTAGTTTTCTTGATAATATTAGTACAGTGTAAAATGGAGGCAATATTGAGGTATTTAGAAGAAAATTATTCCTCTCTGATTTCAATAGGTTTGGCGGATTATAACGATGATAAATTCTGTATTTTATGATTTCAGATAGTACTTGTTCTCATAACTGAAAGAAAAACGTTTCCTAATATGATCAAAATCTGCGGTTGAGTTCGATAACTATTACTATCTTCATATACTGATTCGATTTTTTACAGAATCTTTTTTTAGATCGATCAGTGCTGCTCCCTGACACTGACATCTAGCAAGGCAGTCATATAGATGTAAATTTTTCATCGATAACTTCGAGTTATCAGGCTCTATTATACACTCATATATACTTTTTAGCCTTTTAAATTGAAACTTGACTATATGATGACATATTTTGAATGTAGATGATCTATCCGTTGTGTTGTTGTATCAAAAAATTGCTTCAAAAAATGAAATTTTAAACGATAGAAGTTCATGATCAACTCTGATCTGGATAGATTTGTTGTAGACTATAGACTACATTTATCTTCTTTTTTTTTTTCTCTAGATATCAAAAAGAATCTTACTATATATTTTCCTTTTTGCAGGTGAACGTTCTTTAAAACGATTAATTTTTTATTTGAATATTTTCAGGACATTTCTGTTGTTCAAAATCGTTTTATGTATTTAATACATGAGCGAGGATAAATTCTGAAATGAATACAATATTCGCAAGTGATGCATAAATTCGAATCGTGTTATTGAAAGATAATCTATTATAGAGTGACTGTTTGTCATTGTTTTTCTATTGAAATGACATTATAAATCATGGAAGTCTTACATATCTTTTCTCTAGTTGTTTACTTTATAAGAAAAAACTAGAAAATAAAAAAATTTGCACATAATACTAAATTATACTAAATAATCGTTTTTCTTTTGCTTTCTTCTTTTTCCTTTCTTTTTTTTTTTTTCTAGTGAATAAATTATTTCATGCTGCACATAGTGTTAGACTTCGCGTTTTGCTAATTTGTTAAACATAAAAATCACTTGCTATGTATATTTTCGCTCTCTATCATAAATCAAATGTCAAATTTTCCTAATTCATCCTTTTCTCTTTTTTTTTCCGTATAATACAAACTGTTTATGTGTATTCGCATGGCGTGTTTAAGAGACAATCACTCAGAGAGAAAGTACCACCATACCATATTCTTTTGTAATCTAATCTACTTCTTTCTATACCGTCAATGGAAAGGAAAATGTATACTTGCTTACAGAACATCAGAATTTCACGAAAAAAAAAAAGAGCGTTTATGTAAAAAAACAAAATGTAAAACCGAAAGCTAGAAAAAAACAGATAAAATTGACCAATTACGTCAATTGAGATGTTTTTTTCGTATGTACACATAATACAAAGAAGATGAAGAAGATGTAGGAAACTGCAAAAGAAAAATACGAGAAAAAAAAAAGTGATGTTATAGAAAGATTGAACGCATGTTATTGCTGTCACATAGTATTTCTATCACTAATCATTTAGCTATCTTTTCTTTCTTCTTCTTCTTTTAAAAACATAATAGATTTTTTACTCTACTATCGCGTACTAATCGTAATCTGTGTAAAAAAACGAAATATAAAGAAATTGTGTGTGTTTTTTGTGTTTTGTGGAAAACTTGGAGACAATCTCTATCGTTTTTTTTATTATTCTTCTGTTCTTTGATATAGTGACAGTAATATCTATCTTTAAAACCTGGAAATATAGATAAATATACTGGTTAAAAATGCTTTATACTAATCTAATACTAAAATAAAAAGTGTAATTTTGTTGAAAATCTATTGTCATTTTTACTTGAATTTTTGATTATATATTTATCAGAGAAAAGAACGGCAAACATCATTTTCAAATAAATACGCTCAACTTGAGATAAATATCGAATAAGAAAGAAAAAGAAGAATAAAAAATTTTTTTGAATATGGATTATATCTATTTTCTTTATTTTATATTGTAGATATCAAAGAAAATAATTGACACATGTTCTATTGTAAAAAAACAATTGATAAATTGTTTATTATGTAAAATTTTTAACTTATTCAAAATTCTCATGAAATTTTGTTAGAAATAATCTTTCTTCAAAATAGAGTATTTTTATATTTGGTTAACTTTAATCTAAAACATGAAACTGTGCAGGAGAAATTTTTTTATGATAGAGTTTAGATTTCAAAAGCAAACAAATTTTTCTTTTTCTTTTTGAAAGAGCAGACAGTTGTCTATTTGACTTTGAAAAAGAAAATTGATGTGGAAAATGAATGTAATAGGAACGTGCATTCATTTGATTTTCCATTTGGTTTCACATGTTTTCAACATCCATCTTCATCGATTGTGCAAATAAAATCTATTTAAATTGACTTGTTTTAATAAAGGTACAATGAATAACTCTACCTTGAAACCATGCTTAAATACTCGAAAGTCCTTTTTAATGCGATCAACATTTACTTGTAATTTATATTTACTTTTTCTTACCTCAGTTAAAAAAACACACACACACACACTAAAAATATCTAAAATTTCAAGTCATATACATTTTTTTTCACACTTTTTTCAGACATACTTTATATTATTATCTCTCACAATTTTATCTCTCCTTGCAAAAACTAATGATCAAAATAGTCAAGTCAATTGTTGTTGATCTTCTTGTTCAAGTGTGTATCGTTGGCGTGTTCAAAACATTTTCCAAAATTAGCTCAGTATTCTTTTTCTTTTTGTTTTTTTTTTTTCTTCTCTCTCTTGTAAACGAGAGAGCAAGTATTTGACAATTCTTTTTTCTATACTATTTAATATAGTTTGCCTCTTTTTTTTCTTCTCTTGTATTCAAGAGGATCAAGAGAAAGAAAAGTGCGAACATTTAGGATTAGAACATCATATAGTCGCGTACTTGTATTCGTTGAGGATGTAAATTATCAGTTAAATCAATTTGCCGATTTGTTATAAAATAATTTGATTTGAAATTTAAACCAAACTTCTTTTACTATGTATATAATAAGGTATATTTTATTAGACTTGGATTATTATTATTATAAACTCTTGTAGATAAGAATTGGTATGACAAAATAGATCTGTTATATACTACATTTTTGTTTGACAGGTGATGATATGTATACGTAGTTGTATAAGCGATTGGTAGACCTCAATGACGTTAACAGACTCTATTTTTAGATTTAGCATAAAATAGTAGTAATCATATAATGATTATCCTATAGTTAAAAAGAATTTCTAATGGAACAAAAAATACGTCAGATTTATTCAAATATCTGTCAACATAGAGTGACAGGATTTGATTAAATAAAACAACTTTCTCTTTTACGTTGTCGACATGTCACATAACTATATGGTCTAATGTAACTTGTTCAAGGTAATTTCGTTTTATTTTTTTTTTTATTTTTTTTTTTGTTTTTTTTACACAATTAATAGTAGAATAGATGAATGTTTTTATCAAAATTTTTTGTAGATTATTAAGGATAGTTGTTACAACTATGTGATACTCAAGAGGTCTAAGAAATAATTTTAATGAACTTCATTTACTATTCAAAACAAAATAGAAAAAAAATCTATTCTTTACAAGAAAAAAAAAAAGAAAGGTCTTTTGATCTAAAATACTCTTCTCTCCTTCGTTCATTCAAAAAATATGGTACAGGTTAAAATAAGTTGCATGAGATAATAGTATGATTCAAGTAGTCTGATTTTTTTTAATCTTTGCATGATATAACGGCATAAAATGATATTTTGTAATCTTGTTGAATGCTTTTGTGTCGCATGCACAAATGGATTTAATATTAAAATTAATTTCTAATTATTACAGTATCTTGTGTATCATGTAGACGTCAATCATACAGCGTTAAATAATAGAAGAAAATAAAACGTATGATAAAATATCCACATCGGGAATCACAAAGAAAGGTATATCAATTCAGTTGAGAAATTTTAAAAGCGTGTTCGATCAAAACTGATCGTAGATTTGGGCTCACCATAGACGATTACCCTTGTACACAACAAGTTTTGAATTGAGACACTTTTAGAAAATATTGCCTCCATTTTCTTTTTTTTGCAAAAGAATTTTTCTCGAAGTTCTTGGTGGAACTGAATGAGACTGAGAAATTTTTTTAGAGTATTCCGATTTAAAACTTGTTGCGTACAAGATAATCGACTATGGAGAGTTCGAATCTGCAATGAGTTTTGGTCAAACACACTTTTAAAATTTCGCGATTGAATTAATATAAAGAGTTTTTAATTTTTTTATCGATATCGAAAGTCACAAATAAGCAAGCACTTTAGTCTTAAATAAAATGCTACATTTCATGAGTCGTGTTATGAAGATGTTCAACAACTCTCTGTTTAAAATGAGTGTAAGTTTTTTTAGACAAACATGTAACAAGCCTGTGTTCTGTCTTTATTCATAAATTTTTCTCTATGTCTGTTGTTATCAATTAAAACAGAAATTTTTATCGGTTTATACGTGTTATTTTTCTTTTTTTCTCTTCTTCATTCCCAAATCTTAATTTATTTTAGATACTTTTTTTTCTTTTCTCACCACTAGTACACATATCATTCGATTGATGACGCCAAAACTGATTGATACATGAATTAATATCTACATGATCTTGAATACTTTCCTCTCTCTCTCTCTCTCTCTCTCTCTCTTTTTTCTTCTTCTTTATATATCTCATTGCGATATTTCTTTTCCGTTAATGACAAAATCGATTTAACTCAAAGGATGTGTATATTTGATGGATACTATAATGTATTATTCATATACAGTACACTTTACTAGAGAATGACAATTTTTAATAAAACTAGAAAAATCTTTTCTCTCTTTTCTAACAAGTTATTTTTCAACATCTTCTTGTTCAATCTTTAAAAACCAATATAAATTAAGTTTTATATGAACACTTAGTAAGATGACAAAAAAATATCATTTTTTAGTTTTTATTGACATTTACGAGACAAATGTTTATGTTTGGAATTTTTTTAAAGAATTTAACAATTTTTGAATCAGCATTTTGTTTTATATCCATGTTTATACAGAAATGCGAATATTTTCAACAGTTTTTCGTTCATTAACATAGGTGTTTGATAAAGAACTATCATGTATGATCGTATGTCTAATGATTTATTTATAATTGCTAGACAAAAATATTAAAAAAAAATAATTTTTTGTATGATTCTGAAGACATTTTTTTGCCAAGATCTTAATTGTAAAGAAGTCGTAATATAGTAGAGTGTACTCTACCATTTATTCTTCTATAAAATTAACTTTTACACGTGTCAACTCTTTTTGTAAAAAAAATGTCATCAGGAAACATGACATTGATTTATGTCAACAGGATGACACATTTATACTGACTAAATTATTCGCTTTCATAGTCTTTTTTATCAAATATGTTTCTTTTAGTTGTTCAATCCTAAGTCTATATTTTTTTGTTGATATAGACACCATCATACCATATTCGGCGTGAATAATTTCGATATCTAATTTGTGAAACTGTAAAAAAGAGTGTACGTATTACAGTTTGTTTTCTCTTTCTCTCTCTTCAAGGACTATTTTCAGATCATTGCACTTGTCTTAATTAAAAATTCGAATATATATAAATATAATATAAATATTCGAAATATTCGAATCGATTTAATTTATAGTAAGACACACAAACGATTTTTTATGTGAATATCATATAACGGGTGGGTCATAAAGAATTACACTAATTTGTTTTCGCTATAAGTCAGTCAGTTTTGACGCTATCGGACAATTTTTTTTTTTAAAAGATTCGTCATTCAATACTCTACAAAATCATACATAAACTATAATTTCAGAACTTCAATCAAGAAAACTAAGCCAATTAGATGAAAGTCGAAAAAAATGTAAACTGTCAAAACTCAAAAATTATTTCTTGTGTTAAAGTTTTGAAAGTAAGAAAAGCTGAATTAGCCATTTTGTAGCCCTGACTTCGCTCTATCTTTTAGCTACGCTTCAGATTTTTTCACATCAAAAGCCACAGCGAAATAATAGTTTTTCTATCGGTTGTCATGCATTTTTTCATTAATTTTTTAAATTTTTGGTATAGTAGTGCTTTCAGTAAAAGCCCAATAACTCCATCAAAATAAAAGCTTTTTCGGTCGGGTTTACTTTGTTTTGATCAGAAATGACTGCTCGTCTCTATCTAACTGCTAAATGAAACTTCAATCGTCTTTTTCGTTTCTTGATTGAGCACATTGTTGGAAACGGAGAAGTTGTCAACTTTTGATGTATTTTTGTAACTTTGTTCTCAAGCACACCATCTGCTCTAAAAAAGTTTTTTACAGACTACGAGAAAGAGCACATTTGAAAGTACTAAACAAAAACTGCGTTCTCCCTTTTGCTACACTTTTTAGGGAAAATAGTAGCAGAAGAAAAAGTTCAAGTCGAAATAATTTTTGAGTTTTGACAGTTTACATTTTTTTCGACTTTCATCTAATTGGCTTAGTTTTCTTGATTGAAGTTCTGAAATTATCGTTTAGGTATGATTTTGTAGAGTATTGAATGACGAATCTTTTTAAAAAAAAATTTGTCCGATAGCGTCAAAACTGACTGACTTATAGCGAAAATAAAGTAGTGTAATTCTTTATGGTCCACCCGTTATGAGAAAAATCAAAAAAAAAAAACATCATCAAAACCATACTCATTTTGTAAGAAGACTTAAAAAATATTAAAGAAGGATGGTTTTATTAGTCAAGTATAAATTTGATTTAGTTCATATAAAAACTAAACAGTTGAAGATTAATTTATTTTCTTAAAATGATTATTTTTTAATAAAAAGTAAAAATATTCAATGTTACAAATACAATTTTTAACATCATGCATATATTTCGTGTTTCTTAACGAAGGAAAAATAGTTAGAAATATTTACTAAGTGGTGAATCAATTGATTATTTATGCAAATAATTTTAATAGATCATCAATTTTCCTAGATTCTTAGTTTTATTTCTTTGACCTTAAAACATAGTTTGAAAAAAAAAAAAATTGCCTATTACACTAAACATAGTTCAAATAAATATTGCATAGATTCAAAAAATGGAGGCATTAATCTAATTTCCATATTACATCAGTCGAATTTATCATTTAGATTTGTCTTGATCATTTTTCCTATAACCATATTTTTAGTACTTTAAATGTGAAGTGAGTCTAGTACAAGTACTTCTCAAAAAAGAGATAAATAATTTATTCTTAGAACTAACGGGTGTAACAGAAATAAACACACTTTTTTATTTTCGGTATATCTTCGTCGGATAATATACGGTCGACTTAAATTTTTTTTTATAAGATTTGCCATGAAATCCTCTACAAAAATATCTCTTAACAAGTTTTTTAAAATGAAAACTGTTAGAGTTATAAAACAAAAAGCGAGGGTGACTAAAAACACCAACTTCATAAATCATATTTTTCATACTTTCTTTGACATTTTCTCAAACTGTAACTGAATTGAGGGCTTCGATTCTGCTTGATACTATTACTTTAAAGTATGCTCTTTCTAGTGCACGCCAAAAATTTTTGCACATCAACACAGGCAGCTCAAAATAGCAATGTTTTATAAAGGAGCCAAAAAAACGCGTTCTTTGATTTTCTGAGTTAAAAAGAGTAAGTAAACAGTTCATCAAATTTTCAAAAGTGACGTTATCGAACTGATTACATTATGGGCTACAAATTTAAAAATATGTTAAAAAAAGGACGATTTTTGGCTGAGTTACGATGGCTTTTCGTGGAGCGAGCAGAAATCTGCTTCCAAAATGGTGATTTTTTAGAACATGTAAAAATTGCTCCTTGCTATTGCGGGCTCTAGAGTTATCCAATTTTTTTTTGAAAGCACAGTTTTGCAGAGAATTTTGTGCTCTTTGGAATGGTCGCCTCGAATTTCTCCTATCTTAGATTGTGACGATGATATTTAAAAAAAATCATTTTTTGCCTTATGAAGTTGGTGGTTTTAGTCGTCCTATTTTTGATTCCACAATTCTAACAATTTTCTTGTTAAAAAACTAGTTATCAGATATTTTTGTAAAGATTTCTAAGATGAATTTAATAAAAAAAAATTTAAGTTGATTGGACGAAACCCGACGAAGTTATAGTGAAAATAAAAAAGTGCGTTTATTTCTGTTACACCCGTTAATTTATAAAACAAAAAACTTAAAATATATTTTAGTAATAGCTTAATAGAACCTGACATAAATTACATTCATAGTTTTTTTTATTTTTTGTAAAATTATTTCTCACCTCTTTGTGTATGTGTGTGTGTGTGTGTGTGTGTTATTTACGAATTAATATGTGCGTGTGTATCGATTTAAACTACGACGCATGTCTAAAATAAAAGAAAAATTTGATCATACATGTGTTTTCTTTAAAAATATTCTTTTTACTCTTGTTCATTTTGTGTTGAATGAATTTATTCTTAAATAGACGTGTATTTATCATTGAAAAAATATATTGGAGTAACATTTTCCAATATACTCAGTCTCTATTATATTCTAATACAAAAAAATTTGTGGTCGTTTATTAAATGATTAGTATTTTTTGTTAATCTGACACTAAAATTGGAAAGACACTTCTTTCTTCTCTTGCGTACTATTATAACAACACATGAGGTACCATTTTTGTAATTCATTAACAAGGAGAAAGAAGAAGAAGAGAAAAAATGTATGTGTGTGTGTGTGTGTGTGTGTGTATATTTGTATAAAATAAATAGTCTACCTAATAATGCTTACCGGAAATGGGTCTTTACTCGAATGTTTTAAAAGGATATTGTAGTAACTACTTTATGAATAGAATGAGAGTACACTAAACAAAAAAAAAAAATTGTAAGAAAAAAATTTCTATCTCAAAGCATCTTTTTCATTTTTTTTTTTTTTTTTTTGTGTGTTATAATCAACAATAACATTCTACAACTTTCAACGATAGGAAAATAACTCATTAGATTTTCAGATGTTTTAATATACTTCAATGTTCACATGATGAACATCATGATTTACGACCACTATGAATATGGTGGTAATTATTTTGTTTTTTTTAATTTTCATTTTAGATGAAAAACAGTATGAACAGTTATCATCAACAAAATATAAATATTCGTTGATTATAATTAATCGAGCGTATAATTAATATGAGCATTAGCTCATTAACAATTCGTAATTTAACAACAGGTTCATTCTGTCTATTGATTAAACAGTATACTCAAATAACAGGTAAGAATGATATTCTCAATTTACTAAATAAATAAGTATTCAAAAAATTTAAAATAAGATATAATATGAAATATAAAATCCTTTTTTGTTTTATTGTTGTTGATTAAATCACATGATACTATTCTATCTTAATCTGATGACTATCGAGTTATTTTAAAAATGTTTAGATAACATTAAATAAGTAAAAACGCATAAATAATAGAATTAATGGTGTGTTGTTGAAATAAATTAAATAAAAAAGCTAAACTGACATCTTTTCCTTTGCTTCTGGAAAAAGAAATATGAAACTGTCTATTTCATCCGTATAAATTTATAACTTCCGTTCTAATTAATATAAAGTCTATGCAATTTGTGAGCATTTTCTTTTATTTTTAAAGGTTATTATTTTTTTTATTTTAATTTAAATTGTGTGTGCGTGTATGTATATATAAAGCTCAAGTGATATTATTTATCTTTTTGCGGTAAATTTTATTTTTTTTGACAAAGCTCTATCGATAATTTAGTACTATCTACATTTCATGTCATTGATAAATTTAAAAAAAATAATAATAATATGAAACAAGATTGTTCATATAGGAAAAAGAAAAAAAGAAAGTTTTTCTTTTACGTGAAATAAAAACAACTACCATATAGAATAGATTCTTAAACGAAATATCATTTATTAATATTTTTCTGAAGGAGATGATGAATTTCTGTCTGTCACTCAAGACAAATAATATCACTACAACAATAACACACACACACACACACACATATGACGGCATTCATATGACATTCATATGACGGTCACACTGGATCTGGCGAAAATGCTGACAAAGTTTTTGCGTGAATAATTGTTTCTCTCTTTCTCTCTCACTCTAACATCTATTACGAGAAACCGTCTACAGCAGAAAATTTGTTTTTATTTTATATCCGTTTTTAAAGAAAAGTGTCAGTAAAAATATACGATATCAAACGTTGGTCGCAAAATAGTTTTCAATTCTCTATCTATAATCGTTGTCGAAATTCGAGGCCAAATACGCCCGTTCGAGTACAACAAAAAAGAAATTTTTCGGATCACAAATTAGAAATGTCAAAATAGTTTTCAATCAAAGTGAACAGTCAATCTCATCGAAAATATGATTTTTTACCTTTTTTTTTTATTGCGTTTAGAAGTCAAAAACTGTAAAAATCTCCATAAAACTTTCAGTGAACCTGAATATTAAAAGAAACTAGAGTCTACTCTCTAATATTTGACGCAGATACACATATTAACTCAAATAAATGAACACTTTTGATTGATTTCGCTCTATATGTATGTGTATGCATGTATGTGGTCCGTAAGTACTTTTCAAGTATGTCAGACATTCTATTTAAAGAATAATTGAGTTTAATTATTTATTTGTAAAAGTAGCAATGTATTTTATTCTCAGCTACTATGTATGCATTTCAAACTAAAAAACACATCATTGGAGTTTAATCGAAAGGCGAGACGGACCTTCGTCAGTCACTTAATGACCGAAACCCAAGATACATGTATCTACTGAAAATACTTTCTAAAATCTCTCACAAACATTGGATCTTGAGAGGGATATTTTAATAATCCGGTTGCTAGTTCTTCCGTTCTCATGAATAGATAGAAGTTCCGAATCGATCCAAATCGACGTCGTCATCTTTCATCTCTTTTCATAATTTCTTAAAAATACTATAGCAACATTGACCCATTTCTTCTACTGTTCTGTAGCGAAAGAGCGGTAGAAGTAATGGATCAACGTTTCAACTTGATAGAAAAAAAAAATGAAGATATGATATATAAATTCTATATTCCGTCATATAGCTGGATGACACCGAGTTGATTTTGCCATTTTTTGTCTTCTGTAAATAGAATTATGTTAATGTCACTAAATTAATTATCCAAAAACACTTCTTATTTCGACTATCTCTTATGTTTTCTATATTATAACATGTTATAGTTAATTTATACCAGATGAAAACTTAACAGGTATAAAATATTCTACTTATATTTCAATTAGATTGATCCATTGACTAGCGTAGCTTTTCATAACGGTTCAGAACAAAAATATATCAATTGCCGTATATTTCGTAAGTATCCTCTTTACTTCGGTAATATAAAGATAATCGCCCTTTATGAATCTGGAGAATGGATCACTGACGTGTTGTTATAGTCTGACTGACCTCAATATACGCTTATGATTACCGTACCATATAGCAATACAATGACTTTCTAGCGTGTGTGCATTAGAGTTTATGTTACTCTACTAAAAGGTAAATAGTTGTATCCTTATTACAACACTTAAAGATTAAATTAATTTCCCAGTCATTTGCTGCTGCCAGAGTTTTAATTTTTAAAGTAGTACTACAATAAGTAATATCGTACCAGTAAAATCATCCTTTTTTCATGGCAGGAAAATTTTAAAATCATAGTGATAGAAGAAAAACTCTATCTAAAATGGAAAGAAAAGTAGAAAAAAAGCATATCAAGGGCTAAGTTCATAAAAACTTCAATTAAAAATTTTAAAATCTCAACACTCATTTAGTTTAACCGAGCATTATTTCAAAGCTTCCTTTGATGTCATTTTTTAAAAGGCTCTTTGTAGCTCATCGTTTTGTGAAATAAAATAAAGTGCTTAGATTGTGTTCGATAGAGATGGATTCGCGGTGTCTCATTATGAATGAAAGATATGATCTTGAATAATATCAAGCACAAGTGTTCAAACATTCAACAGATTTAATAGAAAACTTTAACTCTATTTCTTGAAAAGCGCTTTTCGCAAAAAGTTTCAGAAGAGCGATGGAAAATCAAAACAATAAGAAAGCAATACGGTAAATATACTAAGTTTTTTACTCTTTTTCGACAGGTATGACTAAACGATATGTTACACTTGGTTGCACTAAATGAGTTTAAAATATTAAAATTTTTAATTGAAACCTTTTTGAGTCAAGAGTCTCTGGAATCTTTTAAATATAGATCAAATATATACGAGCCCTATTCTACTGTACTGAGCGACAAAGCGTGTTTGACAACTTGATTGAAAACGCGAAGGAATAAAATAAAGTTACTTCTGTGCTTATTACCTGCACTTAACATATCTAAATTTCAGAACAATGTGTTTTAGCAAATATTAAGATTATCTTTCTAATTTGATGCATAATGATCGACTTTTTCTACTTTAGCAATTTTAGTAGACTGTCAATATTTTGTAAATTTGGAGTAATAAACGATCAAATAACGATCTTTTTTTTCTGAAGTATTGATGCGCCTACGGGGAAAAGTAATAATAAGTGTTTTCCTCTATTTATTCCAACATATTTTTTATGTTTGAGAATCCCGTATTTCTTTTTATGGCAGTATCTAAGCCCTTTTTTAATGTGTGCTAGCCTCAAATTTAGTTTCTGGTAAAAAAGAATCTATTCATCCAAATAATTGCGATATACTCCATTACGAATAGCTAATTGTCTATTCATTGTACTCCATCATTCAACATACGTAAAGTCTAGAAGTGAATTTTGAACTTTAATAAAATTATGATCGTATAATACAGATCAATCCAATAAAAGTTATTCTCCCTATTAGATTTTTCATATCATACTCTTATGCTTAGTACACACTGTGTACTACACAGATGTCCGTCGCTACCTTAATTCAATCGTGAAAAAACGTAGCGCAATCTTGCTATGAATTTCGTAAAAACAAATTATCCCTCTTTTGTATCAGATAATAACAATATCGAGTTATGAGTTATAACAGATAAAGTTGACATGTAAAACATTCTGTCACTATTACTAACATTCTGCGATCCTACTTTTCGATAAAAACAGTTCTAAGTAGAGATAGCAAGATAGACCATGAAAGCCGTTCGTTTTTCCATAATAGGCGAACCAAAAGGTGTTCATGTAAAACTCTAATAACAGTCAGGAATTAATAATCCAAATATGTAATAGAAAGTTTTAATTACCTGGTGATTTAAACTTCTCTTTGGTTCTAGACGGAGTTTTGAGGTCGAGCAACCATTACCAATATCAATGGCAGACGTGTTCATAATGATATGGCCTCTGCGTTTAAATCCATTCGATATCAAGCTTGTGATAGTAACGATGATAACAACAATAATGAACTTGTCTCAATATCAACATCAACTCATGGTTCATCAAAGTCATCATTACAATCGAAAAACGCTCACACAAATACAAATCAAAAATTCAATAATAAAGTATCGAATTCAGAGCTTTGTGGTGTAACGATTCTACCTAGCACCACAACCGCCAAACAAACCACAACACCATCTCCTTGTCTACCGGCACTCTTTCCGACATTGAACAACAAAACTTCATCATTGACACATTTGTTAGCTACAGCATCACCATCAGAATCACCACCCACAAGAAATAACTTGACAACTCAGGTGCCAACAGCCGATATTGAACATAAACCACGACATACATCATCACAACTTCATGCAGGAACATCAGTGTTCACTCGTACAGGTTCGCGGCAATCGATATTAGACACATTATCAAACAAATTTACAACCGTACGAAAAAGTTCAACGTCTGCCTTTACTTCGGCACAACAACATCTTTCACAGGGAGAAAATATCAATCTTTTCTCACAATATCAAGGTAACGTTTGAGACCAAAGCATACTCTCTTCTTTAATTTTCATCGTCATTTTTCTATTTATCAGGTGATTATATTCGTCAGTCACGCCAGTTACGTAAAGCGCGTCGACAAGATATAAAAGCTCGATTTGAAAAATTTCAAGACGGTCCGCTGACAAAACGTCGTACAACGTCTCGTCGTTTCACATTTATATTTGATCCGAGTGGTCGCTTAACATATTGGTGGACGTCGATCGTTTCCATCGCGTTTCTCTACAATTTCTGGGTGATCATCTATCGTTTTTCGTTTCACGAACTGAATCATAATAACATTTTAGTATGGTTTATATTTGATTATGTCTGTGATTTAATATATATATTTGATATTGCATTTAATTTTCGTACGGCGTATCTTGAAGAAGGTGTACTACAAACGGATCCAATTAAACTGCGTCACTATTATATGAATACAACCCGATTTTATATCGATTGCTTATGTTTGATGCCATTAGATTTTTTATATTTATCAATCGGATTTAAATCGATTGTACGTCTATTTCGTCTTGTTAAAATTTATCGGTTTTGGACATTTCTTGATCGTACCGAGCGACATACTAATTATCCAAATTTATTTCGTGCAATTGTCATGATTCACTATCTTCTAGCCATCTTTCATTGGAATGCGTGTCTGATTTACATATTGAATACACGAAGTAAAATGGGTTTAACAAAACGTTTTAATTTTACGTTTAATGATATTGGCCTAGACTATTTCAAAGCATTATATTGGAGCACATCAACGTTAACATTGACAGATAATTATGAAACAAAGCCAACATCAAAAGAAGATTTTGTGTTTATGAGTATTGAACTGGTGTTTGCTTTGCTCTTGTTTGCCACCATTATGGGTCATGTTGCGTCAATTGTGGCCAATTTGAGTAATGCAAGAAAAGATTTTCAGGGTATGAAGTGTGGTGACTATTTCAAACGTACTAAGGATCCAATGGTTAGAAAATGAGAGAGGATAGAATGAATATATCCAAAACAAAGTGTAAAAAGCTATCTTAAACCGTTGCGGTTATTTGTTAATTAGAGTAATGACAAATGCTCTATAACTTAACTTTCTCTTTATAGCTAAACTTGATGCTGTCAAAACGTACATGTCTCTCCGTCGTCTACCAAATAATCTTGAAGATCGTGTTATTCGGTGGTTCGATTATTTGTGGATGAGGTATGCTGCATCGTTACATATTACAACTATTTTGTACTTTCTCAATATTTCAGTCATAAATCGGTTGATGACAATCATGTTTTGTCGTTACTTCCATATAAATTACGTGCAGAAATTGCTATACATGTTCATTTAGATACGTTAAAAAGAGTAAGTCGTAAAAATCTTTTATTTGGTACATCATCCCATTGTGTTATATTTTGTTTAAGGTTGAAATATTTCAAAATACAGAAGCAGGTTTTCTAAATGAACTCGTTCTACGACTGGAACCTGTATTGTTCTCACCCGGCGATTTTATATGTCGGAAAGGTATATAAATTTCAGAAAGTTTCTGGATTATAATATTTAGTTGTATTTAATAGGCGAAGTTGGTAAAGAAATGTATATCGTTAATCGTGGAAAATTGCATGTGATGGCAGATAATGGTAAAACGGTTTTAGCAACACTCAAAGCGGGTAAATGTTTCATATACTTATCGAAGTTCAATCAATAATGTTCGTATTATCTTTTTGTTAGGATCATATTTTGGTGAAATAAGTATATTAAATATGGGTACAAGTGGCAATAGAAGAACGGCATCCGTAAGATCCGTCGGTTATTCGGATCTCTTTTGTTTATCTAAAGAAGATTTATGGGAAGTTCTTAAAGAATATCCAGCTGTACGAGTTAAATTAGAAGCAATTGCTGTTAAACGATTAGAAAAACATAAAAAGCCCCTGATCCAACAAGGTAAGCAGATCATTGCCCTTGAACAGGAAAAAACATATCTTATTATTTAAATCACATGTGCTTTCTCTCTCCCTCTTCACTTGAATGATACGTTGCAACTTTAGGATAAATTTACTTATTATCATTTGTACTATTTTCATTACTGTTGTATGAACTAGAGAGGCACATTCTACTTTAATCTTTTTCCGACATCGATAATTAATTTCTGTTCTGTTTCAGTCAACATGAAACGAAGTAAAAGTACACCTGGTTTGGTTGAAGCATCAACTCGTCTTCCATTTATCGTACCAATGAGACGTACCGGAAGTGGTGCACATCGGCTATCGTCAATACGAGAAACAGATGTTCATGCTGTAGGTTTACCATTTGACGCTCACTTTTCGACACAACAACAGCACCCCCAACATCGTACACAAGCAACAATCGGCTATTCTTGTGCTGGTTTAAGTTCCCTAGATCGAAAACAGCCGCAAACAACGAATTTATCATCGAGTGTCAATTCTCTGGCTGCTCCATTAGCTTCCTCGATCAGTGTTACATCATCACTAAATTCTCATTATATAGTACCAAATTCGACTTCACATCGTTGTTTTATTGTTGATCAACAACACCAACAAACGAAACAAAATCAAGTATCTCCAGTGATGATGAATAATTTTTCATCATTTCCAGAAACAATAATTTCTGTCAACCCTATAGGCATCAATCATTCAATGTCATGGTCAAATGGGACAAATTCTAGACAATCGCCTACCACATTATCAAATTTAAATCGATCATGTTCACACTGGACTACAAATCGAAATCATTTGAATAATAAACATCGCCTTGAAAGTATAACGGATAAAAATGATTCGTCATCAAATCGAACTCAAACAATATTAATTGAAGAAATTCAATATTTGAGACAACGTTTAAAACAATTAGAAGAAGATAATGTATCGTTGAATACAAGTTTAAAACAAAAACATTGGGAATTAAAAAATCGTCTGCGAACGTTAGAAAAAAATTTGGATTCAACTCAAAATAATCATCAAAAAGATTTAAATTTAAGAGAATCATTTAGTACCGAAACAGAGGATGGTTTCTCAGAATCAATTCTAGGAGAAAATAGATAATGACGAATCTAGATTAAGTCGCAGGAAAAAACTCATAGATATTACTAATACACTAGGTATTTTATTGATTATACGAAAAATACTGATAATGATGCAATGAATTCCATTGATAGAGTTAGGCAAGAGAGACTAATTTCGCCGATTTGTCTCAAATTTATTTCAAAACGATATGGATGCAGCACAGTTACAAGGAAAGTCACTGTGAATCCGTCATTGTAATCGCGATTATGTCAGATCGCAGTTAAATGCGTCTTTCTTGTTCTTGTTTTATGTGTCTTAGAAACCAATGAAATCCATCTTTTTCTTTCTAATAGTCTCTATTCATGTCGGTTCTCAATTCTTTTTAATGTACAATTAGCAGGACCTAAATAACTTTTGTTGTAAGAAGATAAAATTATCTTCCATTTTATTTTTATGATGTTCTTTCTCTCTCATTTGTATATTACTATGGTCGTTTCTGGTAACAAAGTAGCATTCACTTTCCCTCTGATTTCAATAATTTATTGATAGAAATATATTTTTTCTTTCATGGTGAAGAGTCTTATATATTTTTGAAACGTATTTTTGAGTTTAATTATATTTTTATTATTTTAAAATTGAAAAAATCGTAGACGGGTTTTATGTAAATAAATTTTACAAAAGCCTAGTAAGACTAAGTAGTCAAGAACTAAAGTATATAGAAAATCTGTACTATTCAACTTCATTTCTGAAGTATAGAGATGTAGTGACATAGTGTAGTGTTAATAGAGATTTAAAATTGTCATAAATCGTTGACAAAAAACATAAAAAGGATTACCAGGAACTTACATTAATGTACACAACTGAATGTTTATATAAATCAGATATGAAAAGGTTTTGAGATGGAAAACTGATAGAAACGAATTTAATACATAGAAAACAGCAGATTCGCCGACAAATGATGGTAAATTAAAGATGCGATTTTCCACTTTAATGAAATTGGATATAAACAAGAGTAATTAAAATAACAAGCAGAAGGGACTACAATAACTTATTAATACTATATATCTACAATAGCAAGGTAGTTTAATGAAGAACTTGCTAGCATAAATGTAGAAGACTGTGTTACCTAATTATTATTAGACTTTCTAATTAATTAATTGATCAGTACAACACTAGATATACAGTTGTTCTCTTCCTAGTTAAACGTGAATAGAAAAATCAGTTGAATCCCATCATTCAATAGCGTTTGTTGTACTTATCACAAATATCAAACGAAAATTTACTCAAAATATTCGACTGCTATTTAATATTAGTCATGGTCTTTAATGTATTAATTAGAAAGATTAAATAGAAACGAAAATAAAAGACATGACTTAATCCGAAGTTGTAACTAAACTCAAATTTCTAATAGTATTTACACACCGACCATTGACTATAGTTTCGATTACAATAAAAAACTCAAATACAATCAGCTAATAATTGTTTTCACAAAAATCACCTTCACAATACATACAATACAAATTTAAACACGAGGCGCGGGTTTCCTAAAGAATTATGATGAGTTATTAATCCATTCGATATCAAGCTTGTGATAGTAACGATGATAACAACAATAATGAACTTGTCTCAATATCAACATCAACTCATGGTTCATCAAAGTCATCATTACAATCGAAAAACGCTCACACAAATACAAATCAAAAATTCAATAATAAAGTATCGAATTCAGAGCTTTGTGGTGTAACGATTCTACCTAGCACCACAACCGCCAAACAAACCACAACACCATCTCCTNTCTACCAAATAATCTTGAAGATCGTGTTATTCGGTGGTTCGATTATTTGTGGATGAGGTATGCTGCATCGTTACATATTACAACTATTTTGTACTTTCTCAATATTTCAGTCATAAATCGGTTGATGGGAAGGCATCGTCAATTTTATGTTTATCCAGTGTTTATGTTCGTTAGCCATGCGAGATTTTTAAAAAATGGAATGAGATTAGTCTTGGGCAAAGACTAAACATTGAGGGGAAATGTCTATTGTTGGAATTGCGATGCAAACTTTTTGTGTGAATTCCTGATATTTTTTCATGATTTTATCAAGATAAAAAACAAACTATTTCCACAAAATAATGCAAAACAAATAGCTATAACAAAGAAAAGTATCTTTTGAAAAGCGGGCACACACACAATCTTATTAGCTGAAGAAGCTCAAAGAAAAAGGGAGTAAAATAACAAATCACAAACAAAACAAATTACTATATTTAGATACATGTTCATTAACACAGCAACGATGTGGTTAATTGAAAAATCACACAAAGGAGAAAATTATTTGAATTATTGGTTTGCTTACTATATATATGTACAATTACTTTTAAATCGTTTCAAAACGTCGAATCCAAGGAAATTTGTTCAAAAAATAACTAAAACAGAAAATTAAATTAAATTATTTAATTGGCCAGCCAATAAATAGCCAACACAAAGAAAGAAAAATGAATGAGTACTAAAGAAGAAACCGGTATATGCTGTAAGGTAGTAAAATGTTTCTGATTTCGATGAAAATTTCGATGATTAGTGCGCAGACGCTTACACATTCTACTATTGATGACTTCTTGACACCTAAGCTGAAGCAATAAGGATAAGCTTTGTTTTTAGTTTGGGAAAGGTAGCAGTTATAAACAAAACAAATCTCACCATTAATACAACCGTGAACATTGAGGACAACTTTGAACGAGATTTGTTACTCTAAACAAAAAATAGGAAAATTAAGTAGATAAAAGTGCAATGTAATAATACTTTACCTTGTGCTTGATGGTGATCTAATCGGGCTACCAAAGACATTATTTACCACGTTTGTTCGTTTTGTACGTGATATTTGAGGTGTGAGCAATGAAAAAGGTAATTCAATCGGTGAAAACAATGAAGATGTTGGTGATGACGATAATGATTGTAACGGAAGCATTGCTGATTGTTTCTGCGCTTGTTGTTGTTGTGATATACACGTATTATAAGCTACTGATGGAGAAGCTGAACCAATTGGAGCGCAATATATTGGTGGTGGCGTTCCATAGAGTGTTGATGACAATGTCCGATTATTTGAATAAACTTGAGACAACGGCGAAGGAAGTTGAAGATTTTCAATAGCTAAAAACAAATAATATACATGCAATACGATATGTGCAAATAACGTCTTACTTACGGCGAAAAAGGCTTCTTGGAGGTGGTCGTGACGAAGCCAAAGCAACCTAGGCAAAATCAAAATGATATATGATCAAATTAAAGGAGTTTATACAACAACTCTTGAAATAACTATTGTTCATAAATTTAGAGAAAATTTCGTTAAAAGCGTACTGTAATTTTTCGTCCGTCTGCTATTGTACCATTTTTGATTTTGATTGCTTTGCAACCATCACTTCGACGTACAAATGTGATAAAACCAAAACCCTAGAATCAAGAATCGGAACGTTTATAAAATCAGTACAAAACGGCATCCTGAATTACAATTTCAGTCACTATTTATTTCAAAATATAGTGACAGCAGATGTTTTTTGAATAACTTTTGACAGAAAACAGGCTAACACTTGTGGTTTCCATAATTCGAAAGAAAATGTTAGGGCTATCGATCTATATGGAAAATAGTTGCCTTTAGGTGGCATACTTGTTCGATCTTGTTACTTAAGATTTTCAACGATTAAAAAGGTTTTGGATTTCGAACACCGAAAAATGAGTTCGAACCAGCTAACATTTCTCTACACGTCTACGCCAGTCCCAAACCTCCATCTATCAATGTTCAGGAATGCTAAGACTTTACTCCGAGGGGAAATCCAGAACTTCTAGGAAAAGTCGTAGCATTCGTGAACGTTGATAGATGCATTTATTAACGTTCAACCAGTCTCAAACCTCCATGTAGACGTGCAGAGAAAGGTTCGCTGGTTCGAATCCACTTTTCGGTGTTCGAAATTCAAAATCTTTTTAATCTTGGGAAATTTTATATTAAGCAAAAAACGTAAACAATAGTAGATAGAAAATCCATCCTCTAATTAGCCAAATGAAACGCCTTGTTTTATAACTTACTTTTGAACCACGATCGTTAGCAACAATTTCTGGATCTCGAACGGGACCAAATACCTAGAAAGAAAAGGATAACATGATAATACCTAATAGTGGGACTATGACTCTTTCTCAGCTTAGATCGCGTTCCAATTTACCTCTCATCTTATCTCACCTTAATTCCTTGAAAATCTTATTGGTGTTTTATACTTTTGAAGATTTCTGTGCATAAATTTATTAGATTTGCAAGAAATTAGGTGATACGACAGAGGTATGTAAACGTAGCTTTACTTGAAACTGATGTCGCAAATCTTCGATTGTCCAAGCAAACGGTATGTTGCCAACATGAATTCGCAATGGTTCATCATTTTCATCCAATTGTGGCATATTGTCGAACTGTCAAAATAAAAAGGAGTTGAATTGAACAACAGTGTATTCTTTGGGTAAGCTACGTGGTCAATTGATTAAAAAAGTTCAATCTGATCGCCCTAAAGATGTTCTGTCTTCAAAAATCCATTAACATAATATTAAGCGACGCTATCTCCAGTATCGCTTAAAATTAATCGTTCTATAAACAGAGCTGTACCACTCTACTAAGTATTAGTTACAATCATCTAGCATTCGTATACTGCTAATAGTATTACCCAGCCATACTGGATCAGACTTTTTCTATAAGAGTCATTGTCGAACGATGCTGTTGAAAACTGAATTATTGCAGTAGGAATTTATCTTTCAAACTTACTTATGTGTATAGCTATGTATGTGATATCTTACATTTAGGTTCTTTCTCTTTCTGATTTTCCAAAAATGCGAACGAAACAGCTGATCTTTACCATGTTGTCATTCATTATATCAAGAAAAAAAGCATACACGTACACATCCTCATCGTTCATCTTCGCACATCTTTTGATATTATTAGGAACGATAGAGTTACATACCTTAATTTCGACACTAAATTTTTCAGATTTCGTGTTTTCTCAGTTAATTATTAACATAGAATAAAACTTTTTGTATGGCGACGTAGCTGCCATTCAGGCCTGTCGGTCTATATAAAAATCTTAGAGTTACCAGTTATATTAATTAAGATAACAGGGTTAGAATAACCATGTGTCTCGAGCGTTTTTTCTTCTCTGTCCTTTCCTAATTTCGATATTCCCATACAAATATATGAAGTTTTTAGATCTATGTCAAAACAAGCTTTTTTGATTTACCAAGTTCGTAAAAATCTTCTCATTTTTATATAGGAATGTGTGTCGACTTATACGTGTCGAAATTATATCTTATTTCGAGCTCCACGTCGTTTTCTTTCCTAATTCGAAACTTCTACTGGAATACATGACATTTCAATAGGCTTTTAAAAAAAAGATGTGAACGTTACCCAAAGTCAAAATTACCATACACTCTTGGAACAAAAAATGTTCCATATTTAGGACTACAACTGGTAAAAGACTGAACGAACAACGATAAAGTTGATCGTTTACTTTCACATAAAACTTACTAAACACTGGTTTCCTCACAAACGAGAATATGTTGAATTTTAGTCGGTATTTAATAATGAAACAATGGTGATAGTAAAATAGCACCTCTTTGTAGATTCTTCTTTGAAGATTTTTATGAACTTGGTAAGCCAAAAAAGCTTGTTTTGACATAGATGTAAAAACTTCATATATTTGTATGGGAATATCGAAATTAGGAAAGGACAGAGAAGAAAAAACGCTCGAGACAC
>CAJNOQ010000082.1:0-80356 GCA_905250885.1 Didymodactylos carnosus
ATTTTTCCTCATTTTCAGCAATGTGCCGAAGTAAGAAATGGAAAACCTGATCGATGTTTTGATTTCAGAATTAGTAATAGAAAAGCAATCATTCCTGATCAAAACAAAACAAACCCGATCGAAAAAAGCGTTTGTTTTGTTGAAGTTACGGGACTTTTACTCAAAGCACTGCTACATCCAGAATTTAATCATTATGACGCACTCGATAGCAACTTCCATAGTTCTACAGCCAATAATCGTCATACAGAATCAATTCCATTTTAGATGAGCATGAATTTGGTATATAATAAATTTTTATATCATTTGTAGTTTCAGCTCTACCTCCCTGGAAAAATATTATTTCCAGCCGTGTACATCATTCGATAGAGCTCATCGAGCTGATCACGAATAAGAAGGTTTTAGCTTTTGAAAAATAAGTTTTGATAGAAAAGTTTTGGAAATACTAGAAGAGCTTTACATTTGGAAAAATTGTTAGACTGAAAAAATATCAAAAATTTCTTCTGATTTTATTTTGAAACTTCCATACTTACTTTTTCTGATTCAGCGTATGAAACTGACGCTAGAAATGTTGGATCAGAGTTCGATCCTAACAGGATTTCGCTCAAGCTTCTTTAGGATCCTAACAGAATCTTAGAAAATCCTGTGAATTTCGGGTGTATCTGATTTTATAAGGATTCTGTGAAATTTTGTTAGGATCCTAAGAAATTAAAGCGAAATTCCAGTAGGATATGTCGCGGATACTGTAAGGAAACTTACAGGGATTTTATTAGGGAAAAGGCGCTAATAGATGTTGTAAACCTATCTAATTTTGCTGGTAAGGGATGGAACCTTGATTTACACCACATTTGATGCGCCGTTTCACGGGCAACAAGAGTATAAAGCTCTTTTTATGAAATTCCTTTTCGTTGCTGAAAAATTTCATTTTTTCTAAATCAGAGGCGAAAACG
This sequence comes from Didymodactylos carnosus, assembly GCA_905250885.1. Lineage (NCBI taxonomy): Eukaryota > Metazoa > Rotifera > Eurotatoria > Philodinida > Philodinidae > Didymodactylos > Didymodactylos carnosus. The sequence continues at coordinate 948 of CAJNOQ010000082.1, forward strand.
TCGTAATTCTGCTCATAATTCTCAACTTTCTCCATCAGAACTTAACTTTTATGTAATAGGAATATCATATAGATCATTCCGAATATGATATTTCTATTGCTCAAAATTTGAGTTCTGATGGAGAAAATCGAGAATTACGAGCAGGATTCCGACGTTTTTGTCTCTGATTTAGAAAAACTGAAATTTTTCAGCAACGAAAAGGAATTTCATAAAAAGGACTTCATACTCTTGTTGTCCGTGAAAAGGCGCATCGCCTGTGGTGTAAATGAAAGTTTCATCTCTTACCAACAAAAATTCGACAGGTTTACAAAATCTGTTCAGGCGTTTTAAGGTATCTCTGAATTTTTAATGACAATATTCTACAGGATCGAATTCTAATCCAATATTTCTAACGTCAGTTTATACGCTGAATCAGAAAAAGTATTCTTGGAGATTTCAAAATGATATAGAAAGAAAATTTTGATATTTTTTTCAGTCGAACAATTTTTCGAAATGTAACGCCCTTCTGGTATTTCCAAAATTTCTCTATTAAAACTCATGTTTGAAAAGCTAGAACCTTGTTATTCTTGATCAGTTCGACAAACTCTATCGAATGATGTATAAATACGACAAAAATAAAATAATGCATGAAATTTAAATTACGTGCACTTTACACATGGAGTTCACTAGCTACAGACGATCTAGACAGATGTACAAAATTCTATTGGATATTCCTGCTTTCCAACAATATATACGCGATGATTTGTTTCGAGAAAATCTTCTGAATCTGATTATAGAAAGATGTATTCAGGCCTCATCTTTGGAATGGGAAAACCGCAGCCTGAACGGCTTCGTTTAGCAAAACTTATGTGAAAAATAGTGGAGCGCTAGTTTTCTTCTATCGATAATACCGTAAGTCTCAATATTATTCATTCAACTTTCGAGAATTTGTGTTCCTCTTATGTGTATAAAACAAACAATGATAGAGACATTTGAATTTCACCATGTTTACGGTAGTTTTTAGCTCAAAATTCTGATGTGGAAGTCTTTTTAAAAAAAATATCAAACTTGAAAGGTGTTCTGCTGTTCCAAAATTAATCATTCAAAATCAAAAATATTCACAGATATACAATTTGGAACTTACTCTATTTAATAGAACCTTTTCCAGATCTGTTTATATAAATGCTCTATGATCAGTTCTTGATTTTTTGGTTTTATACTGTTCAGAAACAATTTCTATCTCAAATATAAAATGAATATTTACCTTTCGTGATGGTGAACGACCATTTCTATAACCATTATTTGTTTTTGAATCATCCGAATGATTTTCTCCATTCATCATTGGTTGTGTTTGACGATCCCTACAAACACAAGTAGAAATTACTCAGTATTATTACAGTGAAAAAAAATATTTTTTAACATTATATTGTCAAGCAAGTAAAAAATATGTAATTAGCATACATGCATTATAAAAACTGCATTACAAGCAGCACATACGCCACAGAATAGTTGATCACGATTAAAAATGAGTGGCATTTTTCGCCAATTAGCCGATAAAAGATGAAAGCGTATGGAAAAGATAAAAGCACTTGCATAACAAAAAATGGTGTAAGTTTTTCAATGATTACACTTCATTGTGAATCTGAATTATATCATTTATCGATTAAACGTAATTGAAAACCATACTGAACATAATTATACTCTTTGATTAGTTCTAACTGAGTATTAAGCATAAGCGAAATGAAATACAAGTGTATAGAGAGAGCCATTCTTTTAGTTCTTTTAGGTTGTCACCAAATATCAGTTCCATCGTGATGTTTGCCGTTTTTAACTAATATTTTAGCTCCTATAGCAGTTTTGTCTTGAAATATGTTCAGTGACATTATTCATAGTTGTGAATTTTAGTAGTGGTAATGTCTTTGATACTTTTAGCTCAAAATGGATGATACGTACTGCTCTCTTTCCCTTTCCTCATCGGGATGACGCTGCAGTTTGTCCTTGATTTTTAAAAAGAGACGGATAAATTTTACGTCACAATTTTTAGTTGTCATGCATACCTCGAAGAGATTTTTTCGATCATGCGCGTCGAGAAACATCTTTAGAGCAATACAGTCAGTCTACACGTGGCTTACAATTCTTTGTCATCACCTATCCAGATTCAGGATCCTATTGGTATTAGGATTTCATAGGATTCCGATTGTAGGGTCCTATGAAATCCTATGACACGACTTCCGTAGAATTCTTGTTACTATAGAACGCTAGCAAAAATCCTATAGAATTCTTATAATAGGAATCTTCACTAGACAAAATCAGCACACTTTCTGTCTATTTCCTACTAGGATCTTACAGAATCCTAACATTTAGGATCCACCTAAGAACTTTCTAACAAGATCCGCTAAAGCTAGGCTCTTACTAGGATTTGGCTTAAGTTTTGCTATAGAAGAACACAGTCATCTACGTATTTTGCAGTAACTCTAGTATAAATACAACTCTACGATAGAAAATAAAAACTTCTTTTAGATTCATATTTTCCCATTGGACATTGTGAGTCACAGAAACTCGCTACCATTCGACGACGTGTGAGTCAGTATTCACCAGTCGACGGCTTATTCCATAACAGGATCCTATAACAGGATCTTGCAAGATTCTACAAGGTTTGTCTACAGGATCCTATAAGAACTTTACAGTAGGCTCTTTTTTACTTTGAGGTTTTCGTACAAAATCCTACAACGTTTTCTAAGGATCTTACAGGATCCTGCAGGAGGATCTTGTAGGATCATACGGTAGGATTGTGTAACCCGTGTATAGACTTCTAACATAGCTCTTTTAAATCGAACATCTTACTAGACATTACAAAGCTAATGCACCAAAATATTGCCTATCACCTACCGGTTACTTTTCTTTTTCACGCTGAAAAAATATCAAAAGTCTTCTAGTTAAAAAATCATCTTTTTTTCCCTAATGAGTGTGTCTACTTACATGTCACTTCCCTTTGTCTTTCTTGTATCTGTTCGACACATTCGAATGAGTACACATATTACTATAACCAACAATGCTACAAATACAATACCAAATACAATGCCAACTATAGCCCATTTCGATGGTTGATCTGAACGATAGTTTTTCATATGGGATTTTATTGTAGAATAAATATTATCTAAAAGACAGTATAACAATCAAAGTTTTACACACAAAATGTTATTTATTATAGTATACGTACCAATTCTTGCTTTTGTTGTTTGTTTTCGAATTTTTTGTTCAGATACTCCCGCTTCATTATACAATTTCACGACAATAATATAATTTGTATCTGGTTGTAAATTTACAATTTCATATTCTGTTTTTAATGGATCGATCAATTGTGGGTCACTAAATGTGCCCATAATTTCTAAATCATTACCACTTTTTGCTATTGCATATAAAATATCTGCTTTTAATATTGGTGCACCACCATCCGATTCAATTGACCATTTAACTAAACATTTTCGATCATCCATACATGATTGTTCTTCAGGTGGAGTGGATAGTAGTTTAAATTGTGGAATTTGACGATCAAGTGTTTTTAAACGTATTGGAGATTTTGCTTGACCAATACCAGCACGTGTTTCAGCCAAAATATTGATGTTATAGGAAGTACTTGGTTGTAAATTATCGATACGAAGAGTTTGAACTTGTTGACCATTCATTGTTTGAACTAGAGACAAAAAAAAATGAAATTTCTCTACATTTTCTTTTTTTGCTATTAATCATTGACTATAATTACCCGGAAATTTTAGTGTTTTTATTGAATCTGGTTGATTGACTCCAATTTGTTCATATTTAACGATATAATTAACTAACGGTAGGCCACCTGTTTCTGGAGGACTTACAACAAGTTCAATAGCATTTGCTAATGGCTTTGCTTCAGTAGGATAAACGGCACGCGGTGGTTCTATATTAAGAAAAGAAGAACATTATAAAACCAAATCATTGTTCATAGATAACAAGATGTTTACCAGCTTTTTGTAATGTAATGGAATGACGGCCAACTTTTGGATTAAGTGCACGACATTCAAAACTCAATCCAAAATCACGTTCATCAGGAGTATACTAAAATTCGATAATAAAAAAAAAGAACAGTAAAACAATTGCATGTCTTCTATAGAGGACGTTGTACTACTGGAGAATGATTATCAAGTTGAATTTTATCCTCAAAAATTGAGTTTTATTACAACGAAAAATCAAATGTCACACTCTTACCGATAGAATCGTTTCCCATAATGTTGATCCAATTTGTTTTGTTGTGATATCATTTACACCGTGATCAATATCCGATGTTAATAATCGACCTTCCGGGTCTTGAACAGTGCGTATCATTTTTATCCATTGAATTACTGGTGCAGGATAAGATTCAAATTGACATTTCATTACAGCTACAAATAATACGTAAATAATAATCACTTAAAATCAGTTGTTGTTTTTTTCAACTGTTCAAACGTACCACGGTAGCCTGGAATCGACGATACAGCTTGAATATTTGGTCCAATATAAAGGGGTGGAACTGAAAAACAAAAAGAAGACTATAATAATCGTATAACATCTCTTTTGAGCTTGTAATACGTACATCTAACAAGAAGACTTGCAATAACAAATGTTGTGTCGGCCAAATTTTTTGCTACACATGAATAATTTCCAAAATGTTCGCGTCTTATTGGATCGAAGCGTAATTCAATTAACTTATATTTTTCAAACTGTGATGTATCAACATTAATTCCATTTATGGACTAGTAGAAAAAGTTAGAATGTAACGTTTTTTAACTAGTTTAACAGGATGAGTTGTGTCAAGTTTCACAGTTCCATGAAAATTCCAGAATTTAACAGAATTCAAAGTATTGCTACTCTTCTCATTAGTGACGGGCCGTCGTGTAGTCGTTAAACGTGAGTATTGGTTGATAGATAGTGAAAGGACAGAAAAGAATAAAAATTACGGTATTGCTATAGTCGTTTATTGTTTGCACGGCATTTCGCTATACTCGAATGTAATGTGGCCTGTTCTGCGCCTAGCGTCTGAATTAGAGCTCGATAACTAATAGAAAGGAGAAAGGAAAGAAAAGGAAATGTTACGTAAGAAATGGGAAAAACAAAATGGCAACTTGACGTCTAAACGAAATGTGAGATTCTTAACGTTAGAAACAAAGTTAGAACAAATGACTACGCTAAAGAAAGGAAATAGCATAAAGCGAACAGAAAGAAAATACATGATTGTTTCGTTAAGGATGATTCACCTACGTCAAGAATTTCGCGCAATATACGTAGCTTCTTCGTTTCGTACGGCAAGAAAAACATTTTCCTTAACGTCGCACGTTATGTTTTTTCTTTTCTTTACTTTTATCTTCATCCGTGATCTATGTAGAGTAGAGTCCGAAAGCCTTTTTTCGGGTTCGGACTTGGGACGGGTTTCAGTTCATTGAACGAAATCCGGATCGGGTTTGTTTTCGATCCCGATTCTTCTAGTCTGATATAGAGGGAGATAAGAGACAATTCTAAATAAATGGAAAAGAATGGAAAATAAGGAAAACGGACAGGTGTTTCGCACTAGACTTACAACCAACCTTGTGAATTTTATTTTTTGTATCTCTTCACTAGAAAAAAATAGTTCGGGTTCGAGACGGGTTTTATTTGAAAAAATCGGGATCGGGTTCGGGACGGGTTTCAGATCTACGAGACCGGATCGAATCGGTTTCGAAAATCTCAAATCCGCAGGACTCTAATGCAGAGTTACGTTGGTTCACACTTAGATTATCTCTATGAATTGACAGATTCTGCTGTAATACTGTCAGATTTCTGGTTCAATTCTATTTAGATTCTGATAGAACTCCAGTTCTAATTCTACCAAAATTCAATCAGATTCTAAACAGAATGTTAGTAACACTATATGTTTGAATGTGTCGAATTCTGCCAGTTCTGGTAATTTTCCTGGAATTGTAGAACTGGTCACTGCTGAATAGGATGAACAACGAGTATACCTGTATAGGTGTATTATTCATATACTGCCATTCTAATGATAAACTTTCAGCTGAGCCTCTTTCGACCCGACATTGAAATACGGCACGATGTGATTCACGATCAGTGAGCTCTATTTCAATTTCTGGTATCGGAGTTAATCTGGGAGGAACTGAAAAAGAATTAATACTATGTTACAGAAATTATGTGGAAGATAAGAGATTTCACTTACCAATAACATTAAGAATATATTCTGTTTTTTGTCCTACTTTATCATAATCGTTACTTGCATGACATGTATATTTTCCATTATCGGTTTCGTCAACATAATTTATTGTCAATTGATTACCACGAACAACAAATTTTGGTACTTCACTTGCACCCACAGGAGAATCCTTAAAAAATATAAATAATCAAACAGTGTTTCTCTCTGTACTCTGCTAGTAAACAAAGTTATTAATTCAAAAAAAAGAGACCTAAACACACACACACAGACATATACACTCGCAGACAATCAGAAGTACCAAAATCAATTTATTAGTACCATTAACCGGGAGTGAAATTTTATAAATTAGGTTGTTCTAGACAGATTTCATCTCGAGAATAGAACGATAACCATGACAAAGGCGTCGGTTGAAGTTTGTCGCTGATCAAAAGCTGGATTATTTCTCGTTTATGTTCTAAACTTTTACTCATATAAACACTAGCATTTCCACACACAAAGGCCATTCGGTTTAAATGGCGAGCTGCGTTTTATTTAAAAGCATTGTTGTGATCAATCTCACTCAGAATATATTAAAATGTTCTCAAAACTTCAGCATATACAGTATCTACCATACTCTATACTCAGTTAATAACAAATTTACGACAGTATTCTACAAAACTTTATGGTTTTTCGAATACGTTTCAAGAATACCCTTCAGTAAAATGAAAATTGTTTTCGAGTATTGATTCTTACGACTACGTGTACCTAAGAATATCATTTATATGGTGAAGTTTTGACATTACTTTAATACATTTTAAGTGAGATATAACTAGGTGACAACATCTTAAGAATTTTGATTTTCCTAATTCCCGATATCCACCAGACTGTCGAACTATTTCTTAGAGGTACACAATTCTAACAGATTCAATGTGACTGGTTACGTATGTTTCATGCAATTGCAAGGTGAGTCCCTCGTAATAGCGCAGCCAGCATTTTTCTGAGCGATGAAACCAAGTTTTATCACCTAATCGGGAAATAATTTTTCTTTAAACAAATTGTTTTTTTCATTCTTTCTTCACAAAAGAGCAGATATCGTTTGATCTGCTTGCTATTTGACTATATTCTTTCCAATGCAAGTTAAGTTTCCAACAAGGGTCCTGGGTCCCATAAACCGTCCTCTTAGATGCTTCACTAGTAACTCGACATCAGTCCTAAGGCTTCAGTATGCTCAAACTACTAAAGAGCTCCCATTTCGAAGAGAACGTACTGGGTTATGTCTCCCTTTAAAAAAAGCACTGTATTACCAGTTTAAGCTGTAGAAAGTTGGATTAGTTTTCTACAGATCTCTTCAAAACTCTAATTTGGAAAAAAGGTTTCTCAACTGACTTTGGAAGGAAAAAAAGACGTTGGATATTTGTAAAATATGCTATTACCTACTAACAGCTCTGATTTTGAAAATTGATGCAGCCAATAGATAGAGCTCGTCGAATTAATTATGTTAACATCGAAAAATTTTCAGATGAACCTATTCACTTGTTCGAGGCGTACTTCGAGTGCTCGAAAATATGCTTTCGATGAGCCCTCGCCAACGACTCAACTCCTTGAAAAATGACACTTCAGACTCTCGATATAAACGTTTGAGGGGTTATCGATTTCGAGCCCTCGAGTTTCAGGCAGGTAGCGAGCCCTGAATAAAAATTCCGAGCCATCGAACAGAGATGTTCGGGACTACCGAGCACTCGCACCCTTGGAAGAGCGAGTACTCGGAAGTCCTGAACATCTCTGTTCGATGGCTCGAAATTTTTATCCAGGGCTCACTACCTCTCTGAAACCCTAGGGGTTCGAAATCGATAACTCCTCGAACGTTTATATCAAGGGTCCGAAATGTCATTTTTAAGGAATCGAGTACTGGGCGCACCCCTCGAAAGACTTTTTCTGTCTGCATGGAAATACTTGATAATGGTTACTAAAAACCGAAACCTCATGTCAGCACTTCTCTAATTCTACAGTTTTGTAAATATAACAGTAATTTCACGTTCAGAGTCGAGTAGGACGTAATTTGTGTCTTTTTTGGGTGTTGGTGAATGTTAGTGACCAGATTTTGCCTGTTAGTAGACGTTATCAAGTATTCATTTGAATATTCTTTGATGTTAGTAGAATCAACTCGATGAGCTATTGGCTGTATCAAGTTTCAAATTGAAACTGTTAGTGGGTGTGAATGTATTTTCTAAATACTCGTCTTCGGATTTTCTCTCTCGGTCGGCGAAAACCATAACTTTTGTATCCATCTTAGTTCAAAAGCTATGTGTGTGTGACGTCCGTATTTGGAAAAGAATTATAACCTTGCGAGCTCGATAAGTACTTGTTAAGATTTCTTTGATATGACCCTCAATCAAAAATAAAACTACTGCACGCGTTAAACACAAACATGCGTCTCGCACACACACACACACACACACATACACACAAAGACTACTTTTAAATGTTCAAAATGAAAAAAAGAATTGAAGTTGATTACTTTTTCTTTTGAAATACGAAAAGAAAGATTTTTTGGAAGTATTACTGTCCCAAGATTAGGAATTTTCAAAAAAAGAAGTCATTAGTCAATTATTTTAGCAGAAAACGTCCTATTGTAGTATCATATATACGAAACAGATGAGCTTGCACATTCTTTTTACCGCTATTATCAAAACGTCTATCTGAAAATGCAACAATATAAAAAGAATTAAGATTAGAAGAGATCAAAAATGGCTTCAATAAGAGTATTTGTAATCGTAAATCATTTCACTGATAGTAATCAACAAAACTGTACCTATCAAGTATTAAAGCACATAGATCCACTGTAGCACAGAATCATGCATCGGCATGGCCAGCTACATCTGCTACTTCACGGAAATTCCGTAACGTTTTTTGTTCATTTTGTTGTGTCGATATATACCAAACCGAACCATGCAGAGAATCGTGAGACGTCTTAAATTGAAGACAAAAGCCGCGCGAATATTTTTAGGTGTATCTGTACTCTAGAAAATGCCTTTTTCTGAAGATTTCAATCAAACATTGAGTACTTGTTTTCAAAAATTCAGATTCTTCAAAATCGAACAGTAGTACCAGGGACACTGCAAAGTACAAGAAGCAGGGAGTTGTTCTCCGATTTCGGAGTAAATCGATGAGACTAATCATCTGATTTGTGTAAAAAAATACGCAAATTTTGACATACTGAGGCCCCGTTAAACTTAAGAGTAAAACATACTGATGCATTGTCATAACCTGAGCAATTAATTAAAACATGAACGTCAAACTTCAGGAGTAATGATATACTCAGCAGGCATAGACGTTTTGATACATAGAGTCCAGCATTTATACCACGGGATTTCGAAGCAAAGTTGATGAAAGAGAGCAAGAAGAATGCAAAGTTTTCAAAATGTGAATCGTAGCAAATTTTCTTAGAAACAGAAAAAAAAAAGAAAATATGATAGTGTTTACTCTTAAATCGAGAAAATTTATAATGAGTAGTCAACGATTACTAATTATGCAGCATCAGATCAGTAGCGTCCCTAAGCAATACTCAGTGTTTTATTGAATCTTCAGAAAGAGGCATTTTCTAAAGTGCAGCTACAGTTTAAAATGTTCACGAGGCTTTTGTCTTCAATTTAAGACGTCTCGCAACTCTCTGAGTAGTTCAGTTTGGTCTATATCGACACAATAAAATGAATAAAAACCGTTACGGAATTCTCTTGCAATAGCAGAGTTAACTAGCTATGCCAACATATACTCTCTCTTCTCAGTAGAGTATATTTTCTAATAAAAAAAAACTTATAACAAAAAATTTAAATCATAAAAACTATGGACTACATTACTGTACGAAAAATTATTCAAATAATAAATTAAAGAAAAACAGAAATAAAATTTTTATTATAGAGCACGCTCTTTGAACACATGCAATATTGATCGAATAATAATAAGACATCACTTCAAAAAAAAATATAAAAATAACACTAAAAAATATTTCAAGATCATCATAATTGAAATAGTAATACTATTTCTTTTATCAGAATCACTTGATTTATTCATGCATGTATTTTAACTCAATTTTTTACTTACTATAACCGCTCGTAATTTATCTGCCTATAAGAACGTTTAGACACTAATTTCTTATAAATATTTTTAAAAAAATAATAATTTATTTGTTTATACAATTATTCGAAACAGTTATTATTTTTAAAGACGACATCATTTTCACTTACGTTTCCATAAAACCATTGATATTTTGTTGCTGGTAAACCTGATGCTTCACAAACTAATGTAGCCGTTTTCTTTTCAATAGCACATGGTGATGAACATTGAATTCTTGGATGTGTAACAGATTCTAAAAGAAAAATGATAAATCAATCGTATTTTTTATTTTTTTTTGTTTGTTTGTTTTCTAGATAATGTATTAACATACCCGATGCAACAACGATAATTTCAAAATCTCTCGATTCTCCTGTTTCTAAAACATCTGCTCGACACCAAAATGTACCATTATCAGCCATATCAACTCTATTTATTCTTAGACCATCACTTGTTTTCTCATAATTTTGACTGGCTACAATATTAAAAATACAATTCAAATGACAATCATATTTTTTAGAACTATATGAATAAAAATTACCAATTCTTGTTTTATCTTGTCCTTTAAACCACGATACTTCAGCAGATGGATTTGCATGTACTCGACATTTAATGGTAACTTGTTGTCCTAATGGAGCATATTGAATTGAATCACCATGAAATGTGATTGGAACTAAAAAAACAAAAAAAAAATAGAAAAAAAATTGTTACTTTAGAGAAAAAAGAATAGTAAAGATAATTTGTTTACCTTTAATATTCATTTGAAATTGTTTTGAATATTTTATACCATCCATATTAGCTCCAACACATTCCCATTTTCCTTGATCTTCAATGGTTAAATTTCGTATCCTTAATCTTAAACCATATGTTTGTCGTTCAATTGTCACTCTGTAAAATAAAATATAGTTTTATTAAGTAAATAAAGATTAATGAATATTTTAAAGAATAATTTTACCTAGCAGCATCATTTTCTGGCACTTCTGTTTGTTGTGGTGTTCTCCAGCTAATGACTTTTGTATCTGATTGTCCGGTACATGATGCAATAAACGATCGGTATTGATCACGTGTCAATAAGGCATCGTTTGGTTTAATAATCAAATCTGACCAAACTGTGTTAAATAACACTAGAAAACAAAATATTAGAGACTCTATAATCTACGCTTCTTATATTCGTCTCGTCAACATTTTCTACATCAAATTGATAACTTCATTTTATTGTGCTTTTAATATCCACTAAAGTGAGACACTAGGAAAACTTTGAAAATATAAAAAAAGGACTATTTTCACATGTACTGAACAATTAAAAATGTATCGCACTCGAATCTGTGTCACTTTTGCCTCCTGCAAGTTTCTTATAAGTTTTGAAAAATGTTTTCTAGAATTCCTATGAATTGGTATCGTAGAAAATCAATAAATTTCTTGCTACTTTTTTTCGAACATTAAGATTTCTAGTACAAACATTTCTTGTTATCCATAAACTTATTTATATATTACCGCTATAGGAAAAATTATGAATATTTTCCTACAAGCTGCAATAAAAATAAACAGTTGACTTTTTCTCGTTCGCGATGCTGTCCCAATAATTGCTCACTATGAAGTACAATTTTTCTAAAAATGCTAGGACATATATCGTTAGATCTTCTATTTAAAAGCGAAGATTTGAATCGAGTTCATGATAATTTTTGAAACTTTTTTTTTTCTATCTCTGATGTTTAGAAAAGTGCATTTCATTCATCAAACATAAAAAAAACATTTTTTTATACTTTTAACTTTGAATGCACGTCAGAAAGTATCAGAAAGATGGCCAAGACCTACTCGCAGACTCAGATCGCTAAAGTCATTGGAGACTCTGCTATGAGAAAAATGTCATATCGACGCTTACGACACTGTAAGTGGGAAATGACTCAATATTTTAATTATAACTTTAGAGGATAATTAATGTGTCTGCATAGTTCTTCGAAAAATTTTGGACATATCGCCTGCTCTGCTGAAAAAGTTTATTTTTTCCTAAGCAATCCCTTAAGCGGGGATTTTACCATTTATATCTTCCTTAACTCTCCCCGTTTGTAGAAGACACTTTGAAGTATATATTCTGCCGCTTTTTTCTCGCTTTACTGGCATCTTTTGGCTGAGAAAAAAATTAATTACTTCGAAAATTCTGTTTAATTTTTCAGTTCGGGACTATTTTTCAAAAAATTCTTGCTCATTCTCTATTTATAATGAAAACTTGGTCCTTGCTTAGATCAAAAGAGACATGTGTGAAGAAATATTCAGTATATAAGAGATAATGTAAAAAATTGCTCGCTTTCCTTTCTCTTATTGGTTAATTAGTGCTAATTAACGTTAATTTATCCTACTCTATTGTTTTAAAGTCCTATTTGTAAAATAAGTATTAAATAAATAATTTCAAGCAATATATCATTTGATAGAGAATTACACGGGCTACAAAACGGGTTGTCTTAAAATTTGTAAAATTCATTTTTGACTGCTCAGTAAGTCTGGTTTTTTGAACGCGTTTTTTTGAAACAAAGACCATGTGAGATTTTCAATGAAACATAAACAGGCTCCAAGATCGCCTGTCTTAGCGCTCGTGAAATTCTCTACCAAATAAGGCTTAAAATTATTCATTGAGTCGTTATTTTACAAATAGGACTTTAAGAAAATAGAGCAACATAAATAAGCGCTAATTACCCAATAAAAGAAAGAAAAGACAAACATGTTTATATATTATCTGGTAGCAAATGTTCTCCACACATTTCTCAATCGATCAAGTTTTATGATGAATGGAGAACAGACAGACATCTCAGAAAATTCAAGATCTGACAAATTCGCTAGTTTTCAATTGAGAGAAAGTTTTTTCACATCACCTTAAGGCTAGTTTCGCACATTGGAGCAAAATTCTGAGTACAAAACTCGGTCAAAATCGAATTTCCAAGTCTCACACAAGAGCGTTTTTCAAAACTTTTGTTGTTTTTGATTTTAAGATTGAAAAATACGAAATTTTAAAATTCTGAATCTCGTGAAAGACTATGGAGTTCGATTCTGACCAACTTTTGTACATAGAATTTTCCTCCAATGTACTTTTTTTCCTTATACAATTTAATGTCTTCTATCGAACTACGCTGGAATCAACTCTTCATATAAAAGCTGCGATTTTATTGAAATTTTAAAAATGGGGCAAAAAAAACCCGACGAAAAGTTAAAAATCTCTTTTAAAGAAGTGCGGAAAAAATGTTTGTCATAATGTCATCGTTTCTCTCAATTTTTCAATGAAGGATAATAGATTAGACTACATATCCATTTAAAACTAAAATTAAGCTTTCTATATATGTTTATCCTAAGTGACTTCTCGATTGTTTTCTTCTAACATCTTCTAATTAGTTTATCTTGTTGAAGTGTCATATGGGTGGGAGTGACATACAACGCCCATAACTGCACCATTATACAAGGCACCAGAAGCAATTCTTGTATTCACTGCACATCTACGTATGATTTATTACTTCTTAAACGTAAAAAAACACGACCAACAATATTATACTTGAAAGGTTAAAGCAGTGTGTGTGTGTGTGTGTATATATATGTTCTCTTGTTTATGTGGTGGTGTCATGTACCTGTATTACATTTAGTAATCGTTAGTTTCTTTCTCTCTTCGACTTTTCTTCTCTTTTTTCCTTTTTTTGGTAAAGTTCAACCTATCATAAATAATGAGAAAACAATTTCTCTGACCATCAGATGTCTGACGACACACACACACACACACACATAGACACCGATAGTAGCAGGGTACCATGTTTTGATTTGTAGTAGGAGGTTACTAAATGGTTTAATTATTATAATGCATCATACAGACTAACGAAATGTTAGACACTGAAATTATTATTGTTCTCCACATAATAAGTTGGTCAAAAAACAAGAAAAAAAAAAGAAGAAAATCATAATTGATATGGTAAATGTCATAGGCACTAAGCTAAATTTTTCCGCACCTACAGCAAGAGATAAAGATTGATTATAGAAAACCTAAGGGATGTTAAAAGCACAATTGTAAATCTAGTTATCAAAAAGTCATTGCCTAAAAGGTTACTGTATATATATATATATATATATGTAAATATCTTTATATGATCGATACTAGTTTATCTGATTGAAAAGACTCTAGTGGATTATTCATCATTAATTTCTAATGGATTTTTATTCATAATGATATAACTTTTTCGAAGAATATCTTATATTGGTAATGAGTTATCTATATAAGTTAATCAAATAAAGGTGTTACTTACTCATCAAGAATAATATATAAATAACACCATTTTGTGACATTAATATAAAAGTAGAAGTATCGACATTGCTATTCTTTGAAATCATAATTATTGATATATATGTGTATATAGCACAGGTGAAAAAGTGAAAGAAAAGAAGGAAGATAAAAGGAAAAGATGTGTAGTACTCTAATGAATCGTAACGATAAGATAATAGATAACGATCAGAGGTTTTATAGTAAATTATCGTTGAACGATGAAATAAAAATTTTTTATGATCATTATTTTGATTCGATTCATTTGAATTATGATAATTATAATAACATTAATATAAAATCCAATCTGAAATAAAAACAAATCGAACATGACATTTTATGTGACATATTAACCGAAAAAAAGGCATATTGAAACAAAAATCATATGACTTGAGTTATTCTATTCATTTTCAAAATTTTGATCGTTGTGATTGTTTTTTTTTTTCTTCTATTTTTAGAGATCTTTTGATATTTCGATTTGATCAGCTAACTCTGCTACCGAAATGAAATTTCGTCATGGATTTTTTGCATTTTGATTCTTTTACAGTTTTCGAATGGCGAGTCGCCCAGAGCTCTAGGATATCTCAAATTAAAGAGAAAAATTTGTTAAAGATTTCGAGATGTTTCTGTACACAATCTTTCGTTTAAAGACTGCGATAAAAAATACAAACACTTACTTTTTCGGGTAAGTCTTGAAAAGTAGTACTTTGTATTTTTTTTTTCTTTTTGAACGAAAGATTATGTAGAGTGTGGAAACATCTTTAATTTAAGATACTCCAAAGCTCTGGACGACTCGCCATTTGAAAACCGCAACAGAATCAAAATGTAACGGAATTTTCACTTCGACAGCAGAGTTAGCTGATCAAGTCGATTGAACTTCGACAACTAGTCTTCAATATCAAGACTTTGCAATTTGTAAATAAATCCCCCCCTCACATTAGAAGCCCATCCCATAATAGAAGCCCAGTCTGGCAAGAAACTTTTTGAGAAAATTTTGCCTTTCTTGCGGGACATGATAGAAGTCCACTGGGCTTCTAATGTAGACGGGGTTTATAAGAATTACTTTAATTACTAAGTACACTCCAATTGTTTGTGGTTATGTTTATCCAAATAATCAATTTTTATTGAAATCTGTAGTTCTATTTGAGTAGCAGCGTAAAAAAAAAAGAAAAAAATATTGTCACTTATGGCTACCTTTCCCATCTATTAAACTCACATAACAATATACTGTTTATTATTCAATAGAAAAAGCGAACATCACGCACAATCATAATTAAAAATCGTTCGTGCTTCAATAATAATCGGAAAGTTAAGTAATTGCCCAACGGACACTTTTCTTTTTCTTATATAAATAAAAATCTCTAGAAAAGACTTACTTCTCATGCCATACTGATTAGAGAAACATCTTTTTGACTTTCTTTTTTTTGTATTTCTATAAAACAAAGTTTAAGAAAAAATTCTTTTTTTTAATAATGAACCTCATGTTTAGATCTTTATCCCACTACAGAATGTCTGTACATATAAAATGACAACCTTTGTTTTTTTTTTACTACTCAATCCTCCGCACATGTATACGGGGATGTTATGATTGTGCCAGAACGAATGAAAAAAAAAAAAGAGCAGAAAAAAAATCTCATTCATATTTTAATGGGGACATGAATGAGAAAAAGATGAAGGAAAACCACATCTTAGTGCTGTTTATGTAACTTTTTCTTCTTTTTTGTTCTCCTTCTCTATATAGAAGATATGTGTCGTTGCTGTTACCACACGTGTTCCACTGACAGTAAAAAACCAGAATAGAAATAAGTCTACTATTGATATGTAAGAGAAATTCGTTAAATAGTGTAAGTATACAAAATGGTACGCGTTCAACTAGCTCAAGAAAAAGTTAGATACATCAGTTAGAAGTGTCGAATTTTTTTGATTGATTCGCACAAAGTAAAGTGTTTTGCAAAAAAAAAAACAAAAAAAACATCAATTTCTCGTGTTGTGTACTAGAAAATGTTCTATATGGTATGAGAATTACAACACGTATTTTTGGGAAACTCACATGTTCTCTATGAATGAGAAGTTATTTATTTTTTAAAGAAAAATTGATATGATTTTGTAATAGCAAGAAAAAAAATATAATTTCTAATATTATACGGTCATACTAATTTCGTAAATATTTCTATGTGATGTCATACTGTTAGAAAAACAGTCCATATCCTTGTTACATCTATTTATATGTTTTGGTTTCTCTTCTATGCTACTTTTCTTCATCAAAATATATCTGTCTTATATGATCTCGGAAATGATCATATCTCTATTTTATTATTATCATCGGTAACAAGAAAAAATTAGAGAAAAAAAAAAGAAAAAAAAATCCAGTACGGAGAAAGGATGAAAAAAAAAGGAGATTCGATCTTTCATTTATTTGTTATATATGTATATATATATATATACGTAATAGTGTACAGTTCTGATGATAGAATAGACCATTTGGCCATACTGATCTAGTCTATGTCATGAAGTAAATAACTTTTTCTTCGTTTTCTTTTTTCTTTTTTTTATAGTTACTCATTGAACAGTTGTCAAACTTCAACAAAACTTTTTTTTTTGTCTTCACCAGACAGGCATAACAGCAGTAACAGTATACAGCAGACCAAGAAAACATCACGTCACCGGAAATGAACAAATACAATCGTCTAGGAATAGATACGAACTCAATAGCTTGTCAAAAATTTGTGATGAAACAGATAAGAGAAGTACAAAAATCAAATCATTATCCAATTTGATAGTAATGATTGGTCACACCCAGCATGTCCAGATAACTCTGTTACCTGGATGAAATTCCGTGACACAATTTAGGCATTTGTTTTCCTCACTAAAGCACGTACAGTACTGTGGAATGTCTAGAATTGTAAAGCAAACGTTTCTCTACAAAATGAGGCGTCTCAGAGTTTCACACGTTTCTTTATTTAAATAATAAACGGTAAATACTAAATGCTACTTTTCCAGAACGAAGCTTGAAAAGAGCGTTTTGTATTTTCCATTTAGCTTTTAAACAAAGATAAGTAGAGATCCTTGAGACACTTCATTTTGTAGAGAAACGTTTGCTTTACAATTCTAGATGTTCTACACCGATGCACATGATGTAGTTTAAAAGATAAGAGTATAATAAAATGTCAAAATTTCGTCACAGAATTTTACTCCGGTAGCAGAGTTATCTGGGGGAACTCCTCTATACAGTGAATTAATTGACATTTTTCATCTTTGCTATGGTAGAAGGTAGAAATAATGAATGAAGAAACGTGAATTTGCATTTTTCAATCTTCCAACAAAAATCCATAATTCAAACAAAATAAGAAATAAAACTTTCGTTTTAAAGATGCTAAAATATCGAGTAAACATTTTCTTTGAAAAATGAGAGATTGCAGACTTTACAGAGTATTTTTCTATTCGCATTCTGTGTTTTGTTTTAATAGTATCCTTCATGGTTAGTCGCCGCACAAAAATCACTGACACCTTACTTCGTAGAAAAACATGTACGTGTACATATTTAGAACCTCAACAAAAATTTTATGCAGTTCAAAGAAGGTATAAAAGATGTTTCTAACATTTTTAGAAAAAAAAAAACACTCCTTTTCAAGAGTAAAATTTTTAGCACATGAACAAATATTCTAGGACATTCAATAAACTTGTTAAAAACCGTTAAAATTAAAATATTCTCACTAGACTTGTCTACACTATTAACTGAACAATAATTATTTAACTCTAAATTGTCCAAATATTTCTTCTCTACTTCTCGAATAGCATGAACTTTTCTAAAGATCTAAAAGAGTCTATATCTCACTTTCATATAAAATTTTCGTTTTTTCTTTTTATTTCCATTATTATCATCACTATAATATTGATTAATTTTTCAAATTTACCATCTGTTTTACTCTATCACATATTTCTACTCGTATATAAATCATAAAAAATAATTTATTAACTTTTCAACTTACTTACTTACTTTTAATTCTAATTCTAAAAGAGAAAAAGAAAAAAAACAACAGCATGAAAATACCTAAACTTGTGCATAATTAAAGAGTTAAAAAATAATTTCTTTTTTTCTCTTCTTCTTCTTCTTCTTTTTATAACTAACGAGCGGAAATACAATGATGATCTGTATGTTTATAATCGTACATTTACCTGTACATTTTGTACATATGCATGGAATCATCGCGTGTTCAACAATTATAGTAGAAGAAGAAGAAGAAGAAGAAGAAAGTGAGTAGAGTATATGAACGTGGTGAATAATGAATTATTGATCAAATCATTCATTGTCATTGTGTGTCGGTATAAAGAGAGAGAGAGAAAGAAAGAATAAAAAGAATAGAATAGGTGGACAATGGTCATATACATGTGAAGAGAGATTATCGTTTCTATTTTTATACTCTGAATAATAATGTACACATTGAAGGACATATCTCTATACATACTTGATATTGTTGAAAGAAAAACACGCCAAGTAATTTGTCAAAAAAAAGTTGCACATTTTAAAAATATCAGTAATACTCAAGCTCATCCAATTAAAAAATAAAAAATAGGGCAATGTTAACGCTCAAATATCCAAAAAATCATATTTTATATCATGGGAAGTTGACCAGATGGGGGGATTTTTACAATACTATTATTCTCTGTCATTCTAATAAATTGGATTAATTATTCAAAAAAAAAGAAGAAAAACGACTGATTTTTTTTCTTCTTCTTTCTTTTGTTTCTAATAACCAAGATGTATATCAAAAATGTTATCCTCATTCATTTTTTAGAGAGGATAAAAAACACAACGTAGAATAATTAATAAAGAAATATAGCAAACGATTATGCTGTGATCATCTTATATATATCTAACAGATAAACTTAAAAAATCTCTATGTTTTTCAATGTAAACAAACTAAACATAGTCAGACATATCTTACCTATTTTACTAATCTTTCATTTTTTTTTTTTTTTTTGTGACGAATAGAATAATAAAATAAACAAACGATCATGATCACATTCAATGAATAGAGAGTACTCTTACATAGAGAACGAGAGAGAACAAAAGAGATGAGATTTAAATAAAAACAATGTGAATGATGATTAGGATGATGCGACACTATCACAAATATATAGACCAAATCTTTCTTTACCTGGGATAAATATAATCATTATATTATTTGAGCTTTCGATCTTTAGATGAAAAAATAAAAGAGTAAAAGAGAAGGAAATGTTATTTGATTGACTGAACAGAAGCAACAATAGTGAATAACTACATTTGAACTAATACCGACATACACACACAGGCATAAGAGTAGAGAGAGAAAAAAGTGAATTTTTTTGGTTTTTTTCTCTTTTCTTGTATGGATTAAAAATAGTCGTTCAACAGCAGGTGTATAGTATGTGTACAGTAATTAATCGCTTATTAATTAATGTATGTATAGATGTATATATATATATATATATCCAAAAAAACAAAAGAGAAAAAAAGAGAGTGAAAGAGAAGAAAATATTCTCAAGTGGAACACTCTGTTATTATGCAATATGACGAACGATAACGGGTTCTAATGGGAATATGATGAAGTTCAATTTATGGGTGATGCTGGCGGCGGCAATGTTTGAACAATGACGACAACGATAATCAATTAGTTTAATGTTTCTTTCTTCTCCACTTCAAAAACACTTTTTTTATTTTTTATCATCATAATATAACAATAAATATTGTTCTCTCAAAATGAAGGTGATATAAATAAGAATGTATGATTCATATTATAGATAGAAAACAAAAAACAACAGATTTATCAACTGTTCATTTCATTTTCTATTATAAACACATGTATCACGTCATGATTCGTCTATCTTCTTTGTTAGTATTCTCAAACACGTAGCACTTAGCAAAGGATACCCTGTCTTCATAAATCACATATTTATTTCCAAGTTTCATAAAATTTAGGAAACTTGGATGTTGAATTTATTAATCCAAAAGTTATATAAAAATGAAAACTTTTATGAAACTTGTAAAAGTTTCATAAATATGTGATTTATAAAGATCGGATAATTCCTTAGCAAGTAAATTGTTACTAACTCGTGGACAATTTCTGTTCAACTCTTCTCACTAATGAAATATGAAAAATAAAACATAAAAATTTAACTTAATTTGAAATCAGAAAAAGAATAAGAATTAAATTCTAGGAAAAACATACAAATTACGTAAAAATCAAACTTATTTGACTTACTAATACTTTTTTTGCAGACAAATCAATTGAACACCCCGAATAACAAAACTCTATATTGTAGAAAGTATCAAGCGTAGAATTTATGATCATCGGGTCATTGGTACTTAACGACAAAACGAAAGAAGAAAAAAAAAAAACAGAATTGGTCAAAAAATTAGTGTTTCCTCTCATATATATCAGTGTATCGGCTATTTTTCAAGTACTTGAATTGAAACTAACCATCTTACAAAATCACATTTTATTCATGACTATACAATTAATTATTAAGAATTTTTGTCCGAAAGCAATTATTCTTGTTATGCTTTAAAAAAAAAAAAAAAATAGTATCAATCTTTTGATCCTACGGGCAAAAAGAAGAAGAAGAAGAAGAGGAAAAAATTCAGCAGAATATGTGATTGAACCCATTTATGTCTGATCGACTGTTTAAGTATACTTAAGCCGGAAGTTGTACATAGTGTATATGTTATCATTGGCATGAGGCGACGAATAGTCTCTCTCTCTCTCTCTCTTTCTCTCTTTCTCATCAAGTGCCAACGTACTCGGATATGCTCACACAAGAAGAAGACGAATTGTTATTATTTATAGAAACGACATACATTAATTCTATCTATGTGGAACTAAAACCCATTGTCCATCAACAAATTTTATCGAAACATTAAAAAAAAAAGAATAAAAAACAACCAAACTAACTGATTATTGTTATGAGATATTTTCGTATTATCGAATACAAAACAAGCAAATGTTGACTCAACATCAGTCAAAAATAACATTAAAATACATAAACATCACACCCTCTAGTTGTTGTCATGACATTGTTATATAATTTGGTATAATTGACTTAAATTGATTCAAATTTATCTATTGTATCGTTCTTTTAAAACTTATGAGTGATGATTCATTTATTTGTGACCTCTTTATTTTCTCTCTTATTGATACTAAGTGAACAGAAGATCTCAAGAAATCATTGAATAATTTGTAGTAACAGTTGTGTTTTTCACTCATGCAACTAACTAATATAGAGTCAATCTTGCCCTTCAGACATTTGTCAAAATCGTCATTTTTTTTTTCCTACAAATTTTTAAGATAACAAGATTTTATTAATATGACTGTTTATTTACTACTGATGGTATTTTGAATGAGTTAGTCTCAGTATTATAAGAAGAAGAAAAAAAAATCCTTTTATCAACATCATGTTCCGCATAATTGAAATAAATCATGCGAAATAAGCATACATACACATGTGCATGTACATGTTTTTGTACTTGTTTTTCACTCTATACTACATGAAGAACATTAACGTTTGTTAAAGTTATTACTCTACTTTCTTCTTCTTATTTGCCATCATATGTAAAGGAAACACAAAAAGGTGAATAGATCGTTGTGGCAGATGTTTGAAGTTATCGTCACATAGACAATGTGGTAGTGATCTCTTCTTCATTCAATAAGATTAGTTAAAGATTGTTAAAAAATAAAGTTTTTATCAATTAAAAGATATTCTTCTCTTTTTCTCATGGATATGTTAAATGTTGACCAATCGATTAGCTAAACGAAACGGAATGAACGTATTTATTTTATCTAGGCGGTAGCGCGGCAATCGGTTGAAGAAGGATTACAAGACACTAATCGTTTCGTTCATATCTCTAATTAGGAAACGACGATTTTTTTTTTCTTCTTCTTCTTTTTGAAACAATAATTGCCTTGTATTGTTTGATAAGTATAATTAACTTAAAGAATTTAATTGCGAGGATAAAAGTCAATAACTGAAAAAAAAATTGTAAGTACCGACATCCACATCTATTCACATCTGTTTAGAAAAATATGTTCTGTTTCTTTCGAATGTAAAAACACAAAATAAATTTGAATGATACTTAGAAATAATTAGAAGATTTTTTTTTTCTGTCTTTTAATCAATACTCATCTTAATTGAGTGATGATTTTTTGAACTTTTGACAGAAGTCTATCATTCACAAATAGTTTTCATACTATCACTTTTTATTTTTCAAAAAATGAAATGAAAAACATCGGGGTAATAAAGTGATACATGTGTTGCATAGTTCAAATCTCATATACACTAATTGTATAAGTGTAAAATAGTGATAAGACATTTTTTTCAAAACAAATTGAATTTATCTGAAGAAAGAGGCGGTACTTTCCAAAAAACTTCAGATTAAAGAGACAGTTATCTATGTGACAATGAATGGGAATTAAAGACTTGCAACAAGGTGTACTATTTCTATAGCATGTTAGAGAACGATGATACGCACACCTGAAGCAGTGACTGTTTCCAAAGTGGAAAGAATGTAAGATTTTAACTGAGACGTTTTGTCAGTTTACTTCTAACATCATCATGTGGCATTTATCTTACAGTTTTACACCTTAAAATCTCCTATTATTAAGAATATTTTGTTGAATTGACGATCTACAGGGTGGCATAAACAAAACTTACCTCCTCTGTATTTATTGGCTTTCTTGTGCATAAATATAATTGAACAGTTTGGCGGTCAGTTCAATTGAGTAGAGTAAAAATTTTTGAACGAAATGAGACGTCTCCGAGCTCTCTACGAGTTTTTGTCATGAAACAGCATTCAATTTACGGAAGGCCCTAAGAGCATATCTTTTTCGTTTTCCCGTGAATTGTCCGAATTTCGATGGTATGGGGCCTTCCGTAAATTGAATGTTGTTTGATGAGAAAAGTTCGTACATAGGTCAGAGACGTCTCATTTTGTCCAGAAATCTTTGCTCTATTCGACTAAACTAATGGTAAAAAAGTTCAATTATATTTGTCCACAAGAAAGTCAATAAACACAGGAGTAAGTTTTTTTGAGCCATCCTGTATAAACCGACGGTCATATTAACATCAGATAGATTCGTGCTCAATTCATATAGATCTTAGGTTGAGATGAACACTGCATTAAATTTACAACACATGAAGCTAAAGTTAACCTCAAGCTAGATAACATTAACTTTCATCTTGATGCAAGTACCCGCTTCATAACTTTGACGTTTCATGCATGGGATTCTACCATCTTGTTTCGAGAGTATCGTTTTCGTTACCAATATACAAACAAATGTAAGTGAATATCTCAATGATTAACTTCTATTAATCACGTTATAGGTGTATACTGAAGGTCAAGTGTCAACTAGATCATCTCTATGTGCCCAGAATTTTGTTTCTATTTTGATGGTACTGCATTAAAACATCAAATTTGTCTTTCAACTGAGTTAAAATACGAATTTTATTATGAATGGGAGTGAATTTTATCATAGCTTTTTTTTTATGATTTACATTTAGGGGATGCGTCATTTAACATTTAATCTGACTGTCGTTCATGTCGTTAAAAAATGTGTCATACGATCTTATTAATCATCGTATCTCGCCTGATAGTCTCTCTATGTTACTCTTAATTATGTTGCCAGTGGTTATTAAAATAAAACCAATAATCTCTTTTCTCTCTGAGCTCATATTTGTCCCATATATTGACTAGTACTCACTCGCGTATGTTGTTTTATTCTTATTATCGTACGCAGTGTCTGATATTGGTAACCTAAATGATTGACAACAATTTTTGATTTCTTTTTTTTTTGCTTTTTTCTTTGTCAAGAAAAGGTCATAGATTATTTGAATACTGGAGTACATGTCATCATCGATTTTTCAGCATTATTAATCGAGATGTGAATGGTTTCGTGTAAATTAGAATGACCTTAGACTCGACATTTCACATGCTAAAAAAGGATCATATCAATAGAAAATGATAAGCTTCTCGTTAGAAACAGATTTGCAAACAAAAAAAAAAAGAGCGTGTGTGAGAGAGAGAGAGAGAAAATGATTTTAACACTCATTATCTTAATTTCATCTCATTCTCTCTCTCTCTCGTTATGAACATCTAAAATCTTTTGTTCCAAAATATGAAATCTAGAATTACATTAGATTTTGTCCTTCAAATTTTTTCTATTACATCGCATTTCAAAAAGAAAATGGTTCTATGTCTCTCCTTCGTAAGTAGAAGATTGTTACACTTACCCAAATTGGATCAATAATGTTGTTTCACGATTGCTGATTGTTACAGAGCGAAAATGAATAACGAAAAAGAAAAAAAAGAAGTGATTATATGTATTTATTGATTTGAAATTAAATTTGAGCAAAAGAAAATATATTCTTTTTACTGATTGTAGACTATATCTATGACAAATAAATAATTTTAACGTCTGATAAAATCACGAGAGAGAGAGAGAGAGAGAGAGTGAGAGTGAGAATGTATGTATATATATGACGCAATTGGATAAAACAAATAGAATTTATCATTAGTTTGTCTCCTTCTCTAAAAAAAAATTGAACAGAAGAAAAAGAAAGAAAAAAATACAATTTTTTTTCTTCTTTTCTATTTCTTCTGTTCTTGTGTTTTGAAGACTTATAGATCATATGAAAACTGAACAAATGTTATAAACATGAGATAAGATCTAATATTTACACTTGAAATCAACTTTTATGAAAAAAATAAAAATGAAAAAATAACTGAACAAAAAATGTCACACAAACAAAATAAAAAAGAAGAAGAAAAATAGTAAACTAAGGGAATTTATCTTTATGTTCGGCATCTACTCAACATCACGCTATCAGGAAAGATGATTGATACATGACAAGATTAGAGAAAAAAAATTCCATACAGTTTATCGACAAGAAGAAACTCTGATGTCTGTCTTCTCTTTCTTATACATGTGATCGATTAAAATTCGATACTTTTTGACGAATCTATTACTTTTCATTCAGTTTTACATCGAATAACAAGTTTCATTTAGAATGTGATTAATGATAGTATCCGACATTTTCTCTACTCACTGTGAAATGACTTTTTGTACGATTAAATCCCTCTTAGATATGAAGATCTTGAACGAAAGTAAATTGGTAGAGTATATAAACCCAATTGTAACGATTAGTGTGAATGAATCTATCAATATTATTACATTATAAATGATCAAAATGTCATATTGCATCATATTAGATGAATTGCATTTGATATATCCAATAGTCAATTATAGTCTTTTTGTTCTTATGTATAAAGAAAAGAAAACACTTATTTACTTAAATTAATTGAAAAGAATAATTGTACAGCCGGTCGATCCATGACATTTTTCCTTTATTTAGAAAACTATCTGAATTAGAACGAAGAAAATTTTCATTGTCTGACTGATGGTCATTGTTTCTTGGAAAAGAAGAAGAAGAAGAAAAAGTAATAATAATAATAATAATAAAAACTTGATCAAATTTTCACATAATTTGTTACTATTGATTTAAGTGAAAGACAATAATTATTCAGAATTTCTTTTTAACTGATAATCCCAATAGACAATGTATGCCATCCTATAAATGATCATCACATTGACGAGAGAAGGAGAGAGTGTGTTAATTTATCTTGTGTCTTATTTTAATTATCGATATATAATCATTTTAGATGATACACACACACACACACACAACTAGAGAGAGTGAGACTGTGCATGTTCACGGAAGAAGATGTTAATTTAATTGAATAAAACAGCATATTTTAGTTTCATGTAATTTCTTTAGATATTACATTGTCACCAACAAAAAGAAAAACTGTCTTTTTTGATTTGATGAACAGAAATTCATTGTGAAAGTTCAAATATATTCAACTATTTTTCACACGTATGTCAAAAAAATTGGATAAAATACCGGTTCAACTTTCAATCTATCATCTCTGATATAAATTCATAGACATCCAAGGCTACTTTTCTCTACCTCTAAGTATTCTTCATTTTCATTTCAAATATTTGTTCTTTCAACAACACATTGTATTGTCTTTTTCTATATTTACATAACGTGATGTTGATTGAATATAATGAACGAACATATGATGACACTTTTTTTTCTTTTTTTTAGTATAGTACTTTTGTTTGTCAATTAGATCGGTACATTGTGACATATGTACAATATAGTAGAGACTGATTTTATTCAAAGAACAAACATAACAATTAAGTGAAAAAAATTTTTTTTTAATTTATAATACACGTAGACATTTCCATGTTCTTCATTAATTTTTCATTTGACGTATAAATTGACTCATGCTGTGATGATGAAGATATGTGATAGTATTGATAAACGATACATGACGATAGAAGAGAATAAAAAATTGTCTACATTGAAGAATTCATTATTTTTCACATTTTATTTGATAATGAAATGAGAAAGAATCATAATTTTTAACTACCTATATGTACAGGAAAAACGTGTAGTTTTGAAAAATGGTTTTCTAGAATGAATCAGATTCACATTTCAGATGTGTGTACATGTCTTGAAGAAGACAAAACGTGTGTCTACTGTACTTTTTTGAATGAAGTAAACCCACTGCTGTGAGAGATGTAGAGGAATTAGTCATCTCGATTCTTCTATGAATGTTAGAGTTGTGTGAATATGTAAAAGATTTAAAGTGCCACGCTGATTTTCGAATGTAAATTATATGAGTTTTTAGAACTCGATACACTGAGTACAATGACATAGAGCATTTTCTCCCATATGCCTTATTTGAAGAGGCAGATCGATTTTACTTTTTGGATGCGTCACTCCGACATACTTATTGGCTTCCAAAGACATTATAGTTTCAAGCGGTCGGATTTTTGCTATCGGATGCGCCGCATACGACTGTATATTCTCAAATGTTAAACTAAAATAGAGTTTCCTCTGCATATTTCAGTATCACTAATATTGTGAATAGAAACCAAGGGGGAAACAGCTAATTGAAATCAGTCGAACATCACCCAAAATCAATTGATTTTCAGTGATTCTCTGTGATTTTCAGTCATTTCCGATGACTCTTCAGTTGGTGAAAAGCGATCAAAATCGGTGAAAATTGGGAAAATTCCAAAATCAGCTGTTTTTCCCTCTTGGTAGAAACACTTCTAGTGAAATATTTCAGCACTCTATACTCACAATATTAGTGATATTGAAATATGCAAAGTAAAGACTCTCTATTTTAGTTTAACATTTGAGAATGTACAGTGGTATACGGCGCATCTGATGGCAAAAATTCGACTGCTTGAAACTATAATACCTTTGAAGTCCAAGTCTCCCAATCAGTATGTCAGAGTATCTCTTCAAAAAGTAAAATTGATCTGGCTCATCAAATAAGGTCTATGAGGAAAAGTGCTTTATGTCATTGTAATCAGCGTATCGAGCTCTAAAAACTGGTATAATTCGCATTCGAAAATCAGTGTGACACTTGGGGACCTTTCCTCGATAGTTATTTATGTCTGGTACCTATTATGAACGAGAACCTGCTGCGTATAGATGTCAAACATATAAAATACCACTGACATTCTTCTTTTAAGCGGACACTATATTTCATAAATCATCCAGTAGATGTTGAAAATTTTGGTCAACAGAACGTGATGTCTTTCTTGTTATTATAATTAAATTGATCTACTGAATCATGTCTTACATCATTGTTCAGATATATTTATTCGAATATTTCTCAAATCACTACTCATACTATGGCTTCCCGCTAGGTTTCTTTTTATTTTTTGTTGTAGAAGACAAATAATGATACAACAAGACGTTTTTCTTTTTTTTTTTGACCATGTCAATCATATTGCTGTTAATACCGGATGTTCAATATATTTTTCTCTTGAACAAAATGGATAATTTTACTGTTTATATGAACAAACATTAGTTCAATTGTTTCTAACAGCATCATATCTTTTGATCTTTCAGCATAGACTGTATACACATATATATATATATTCAATATTTAGAAGACAATTCTTCTCTTATATATGTTTAAGAATTGTAAATCTCTGTACTATCAGTAAACCTTGATAAATATAATTGTTAGTTCTACAAACCGTATTAAAGTTACATCATCTAGCAAGCAATAAAGTAGATTTTCCTATGGACAGTCAATATCTTAATATAAGCCATTCTATACTGTTTGCTTTTATCTATACACAGTAAATGAAAACATGAAATATGATGGTCTAATAGCTTGGGGATATATGTCGTCTAGGCTGTTATTGTTGTTACTCTGAATGGGGCTTCTTTCTCTATAAATAATTCATTTAGTTTAATGGTCATTTTTATGAAAAGTGATATGGTTTTAACAATAAATCACTCTCTTTCTCTCTCTCTCTCTCTCTCTTTACCGTGTATATACACATGTCTATTTGTCACATTTGACTTTTACCACTATCCACTTTATCTTAACTCTTTCCTGAAGACATTTGTATTCATTTTGATATTTGATCGTACCTGTTGTTAGAAGAACATGTGTTTTTATGTTCTGCTTATAAATTGATCCTAATTAATCTCTTTTTTTTCTTTAACCACTGATAATGAGACCCGCAGGTGACAAGAAAAAGAGAAGAGTAGGAAATATTTGATATTCAATATATGAGAAATGAGTGACACCCACTAATAATAATTAATAGGACAATGCATTGCTTTATGATATCCACACAAAAAGAATATAGCAATAATTTGAATGTCGTTAAATATTAATGTTTAGTCAATTTCACTGGCATTGAGAGTTAAAATTTACTTGAAATAGCCATAGGTCACACAGTGAAAAACAATATATATACTTTTCTCAGAGAATCTCTACTATAAAATATTTCACATCTACAGCAAAAAGAATTACTAAAGTAGTTCTGGAAAGAATTCTATTATACTATATTCAATTTCTGTATGCGACGAACTATTCATATAAACGCCGAGCAATGAGCTTTCCTTCATGTGCGATGACGATATCCCTATACAACGGGTACTTCAGAAGAAATGAACGTCTGAGTATTTCGACTATAACTTTTTTTCCTTTAAGGATACAAAGTTATTTCTTCTTTTTAAAGGTTCGCCGTTTTATTCTCTACAAAGAGTATATTAAACAACTTTTTATATACACTAAAAATAAAGAAATATTGATGGAATACTGTGAAATTTCAATCTTCATTACTTTCCAACTCAAAAAATGGCTTTTTAAGAGAGCCTTTGCTAGAAAACCGACCCGGTTCCGTGAGACTGTCAGAAGAAAAATTGTATTTCTCAGCAAAAAAGATGCTATTATCGCAATTTTTTTATTGAGATACTCGACCCATTCTTTTATAAGATACAGAAAGACCTACGAGCTCTGCGCTTTCATCAAGTTAAAAAAACAGTTTTAGAGCAGCGATAAGCCCCGTTTTTCTAAATTTTCTCAGTTGTTATAAAACTTTAACCCAGTACTAATACGAAATTCAAGATCAGTACTGAACTTTCAATAGAATGGTATGCCAGACGAAAGGTGGTTTTTCTTGTGACGGTTTTCTAGAAAGCCCGTCAAAATCCTCAGGTGCGCATAAATATTGAATCCAAACTCATCTGAACTTCAGATATTATGGGTAATTTAGTATTTTTTCCCGTTCCTTACCCTAGCCAGATGGTAGGATTTTGACGGACTTTTTAGAAAACCGTCACAAGAAAAACCACCTGGTCAAAGTTGGTACATTGCGCCTTTTGTAGTGCTAGTCGAGTAGTGTGTGGGCTAACAAGATCTCGAAGAACTGATGTGTAGTTTTGGAGGGAGGAGGCCAGGAAGGGCTAAAGTAAGTCTCACGGCTACGCTTACCATGAAGAAGTAAAACGTGCTAGAGACTTCATTGTTGCGTCATACGAACAAACTTGGAAGCTGCTTTCATTTGAATATAAATAAAGTTATGTTTTGTTAGATTCTAAGCTCGTCCAGCACGCTATATAACGAGTGATATCTGCTAATGCAGATAAATTCCTCTAGTCAAAAATCCTTTCCGAATGTCAGTGCAGAAAATCTCATTTGCAGATAGAAATATGCAACTTCAGAACGCTTGATAGTATTAGATAAGGTCAGATTTCGCTATTCTGGCATCCCTGAAAACGCTTCAGTTCAGAACTTATGGCCTAGGAAAAACCCTGTTAGGAATAATCCATGGGACGACAGAGGTCCTTACATACCTTTGGTAGGACTATCGATTGCATATAGTCAAATCCTCCCGGCTTTAAGTCGTGTATAAAGTGGGCGGAGCTGAGCTGAAGTACCAATGTATGATACATTGTTCGATTCAAAATTTAATGCTGGTCCTGAATTTCGTAATAGTTTTGGGTTCAAGTTTTATAGCAACTGAGAAAATTTAGAAAAAAGGGACTTATCGCTGCTCTAAAACTGTTTTTTGATGAAATAGAAAACCCCGTAAGTCTAAAGAAAGATCGAATGAGGTGTGGGATAAGTATTTCTGAGCATTTTCGTTTATCACACATGTACGTTGGGAGTATGATGAATCAAAAACTTTTTTCGCTCGCTCCGAGTTACTTGACACCTCATTTGATCGAGAATTCAATGGGGATTACAATGTTGTCAGTATCTTGGGAAAGAAAAATGGCCTATCAAGTGACAGAAACTTCCAGATTCTACTCAGTTCGGCTTACTCTACAACATATGTAAAATCAGTCAAATCTGAGATACTTCTCCAGTCAACTTGCACCACTTTCTCAAAAATTTACTATTAAACATTGCAAACGAAAAACCTTTGCTCTAAATCCGTACGCAGAATAACAGCCCATTGGCTTTCTGCAGTATTCTGAGAATCAAAAATTTAGGACTGTCAACCATTCTTGAGTCATTTGTCTCTTATGGAGATTGAGGATATGAATACTTCATAGCTTAAAGCTGAGTTAGTAGAAATGCATACAGTTCAGTTTGTTCCAAAGTTTCTGTGGAAATCCCATGAAGTCTGCACAAAAAATGAAATGATGAGATGGGTTTACATACCGCTAACTCATGTTGAGGTTGAAGAAGGCTGTGTTTCAAATCGGTAAATGTTGGACGTTGTTCTGCTGACGATGTAAAACATTTGTCAATGATAGAGCACATTCTAGCTGAGCAATTTGTTGGCGTTCTAAGTTTTTCTCCGCTAGTAATTCGTTGTCGCACTTCGTCATCAGAGTCAATGTGTGACCATAGTATAGACCCCTTTGTATATGCTTCCCACATATCCCAATATACCTAGATACAAGTAAAAAGAAAGTATTGAGTATCGGGCAATCCAGGATAGCTAACCCAATACAGTAGTCGATATACCTAGATAACCCTATATTTTACTCGATATAGCTGGATGTTAGATTTACCACATGTTCAAGTAAGAAATCTTGTGAAATATCTAGATATTTTGTTGTGATATTGGGCAATCCTACTATGAAGTCATCTAAATATATTGGGCATGGTATCTAATGCATCCCGATATCGTCTCAATATATTGGGATGCAAAAAAAGGCTGATGTAGGGAGCTACAGTCCCCGATATATTGGTCTGTTACAGACCAATATATTGACTTATGTATCGATAGCATGGATGAAGGACGATTGTAGAAAGTTCGATTATGTCGTATTATCAATTATTTAAAAATATTTGACAATATTGAACAATGTATAAAATATATCAAATCTATTCAAATAGAAAAGATATTTTTTATTGTATCCGGTACGTTAGGAAAAGATATTATTCTTATCATTGTTGATGAATCACAAATTGTGTTTATTTACATATTTTCTTTCAAAAAAGATGAACATGAGCTATGGTCTAAGAAATATAAAAGGTTCGCGGTGTATTTGTTGATAATCACGCATTATTTGATCAATTAACTGATGATGTACGATTATTTGCACATCAGTTAGGAACAATAAATATCTTTAATGAACCAAATGTTAAAGAAACTTCCATTTAATGTTTAACGAATGAATAAGGAAAATTTATATGATTTCAATTAATTATTGAAGTATTATTCAGAATGCCAAAGAATATCAAAGCTAATAAGTGAATGTCAGTTACAATATGAAAATAATGCTTTTGAACAAAAAAAAGTTGATGAATTTAATAAAAAGTTATTGCTTACATGACGCTATATTCGTTGGTATACACGAGACTGTTTTCTCTATCATTTATTAAATAAAGCATTTCGAACAGAAAATATTGATACCATATTTAAATATAGATTTTTCATTAGTGATATTTATAATCAATTAAAAGTACTACATTCACAATATTTACAGACATTATCATCTCATGAATCAATTTTAACGGTTTATCGCGGTCAAATGATGTGAAATGAAGAATTACAAAAATTGATTAATAATGTTGATACTCTTATTTCAATAAGTACATTTTTTTCTATAACTCGATCGTCAGAAGTGGCTAGTACATTTGCCGGTGATGTTATTATTGAAATTGATCTCGATCAAAATATTGATACAAAGCCGTTTGCTGATATTTCAAATGAAAGTTATAGCAAAAACGAAAAGGAAGTTTTAATAGCTATAGGAACTGTCTTTCGTTTGGAATTTGTTGAAAACCTTTGCGACACATTATGGTATGTCAAACTGACATTGACTAGTGATCTTGATCGACATGTAAAAGAAATAATTGAGCACTATAAACGGAAAATTGGTCATACATCTGATATAGGCACGTTAGGTAGATTTCTGGCTCGTATGGGAGAGTATGAGAGAGCCGATCGATATTATAATTTAGCATTAAACGAGCTGGTAGATGTCGATAATAATTGTTATGATTCAAACGATCTTGAAAGGATGTTAGTCAGCTGTAAACAGACTACAGTGACTACAGTTAGATAATCCTCTGGTTTTCCCAACTCTTTCTGTTCTTGCGTAACTCCTGCGCAACACTTGCATAACTGTTGTTCAACTTGTGTACTATATATAGCCGTTCACTTTATGCAAATAAAGAAGAGAAGTGAGTGAGTAGAACCTCACACTTGGAAAAAAAAGGCAGAGACAAAATAATAATGAGAAGAAAATAACCTGAGAACTTTGTACTAAGTCGCTAAATTGTAACAGGTTTCTTTTTACAATACTTGCGCAGAAAAAGGTTATCCGTTCTTCGATAGTCAAGAAAAGCTTTGAATAAAACAGTTTCTCTATCTTTACTCAACGCTAAACAGCTGCAAAACACCTATACTTCCCAGCGTGACTCTTGTTGGTCACCAGACCTTTGCCGACCTTCCTTGATTACCTCAGTTCAACTGCACTTTTTTCGTTAAACCATACCTTACAGTCGCCAGATGAAAGCATACCTCAAACCACGTTTAATAAAATATGAAATACGATATATAGACGACGTAATCAGGCACAGAACAAAATTTTTCTGCTTTGATGGCACGTCGT
This sequence comes from Didymodactylos carnosus, assembly GCA_905250885.1. Classification (NCBI taxonomy): domain Eukaryota; kingdom Metazoa; phylum Rotifera; class Eurotatoria; order Philodinida; family Philodinidae; genus Didymodactylos; species Didymodactylos carnosus. The sequence goes on from CAJNOQ010000082.1 coordinate 34,952, forward strand.
TTGAAAAGAAGAAAGCAGCTAAGAGTGGAGACACAGTTGACAGCCAAAGCTCTGTACTGACAGAGAAGCAAGTTTATAACCAATTAAAGTAGTTTTATTTCTAAGATTTATTAAGTATACTTCTTAACTATACAGTATACCGTCGATCCTGGTGCTAGATTATTCAGTCATGCACGATAGGAATTGAACAGATCTTTTAAAAAAGCTAAATACATGTTTTGTTTTAGATTTCTTTCTACGGTTTAAATATGGTTCTACATAGTAGGTGGATAAAAGAAAAATGTTATTTATCAGAGCGCTCCAAGTGATGGAAGGAAAATAATAAGCTACTCAAAAGTATTGCGACTCTTCATTCCAAAGGAAAAAGTTGTCGAAGTTTTCGGCACGGTATCAATTCGAACAAAACAGGTAGCTAAAGGGGCATTTTTCGTACATTTTGAGGTGTTGAAATAAAGCTCAATACTTGTTTTCTTTACTTTTACAGGAAACACCAGAACCCGAATTAGATTCTTAAATAAGCTATACAATTTTTGATTTCTTCCGTACTTCACTAGCAAAAAGGGACAAACAGTTGTGAGACATCAAGGGAATAATCTTTATTTTTGAAACATAATGTCATTCTAGCATGCGACTATAGGCATGTTACAATTTGAACACAATCTCCGTCTGTTGTATGGTCCACATCAAATCATAATTGGATATAGTACGATCAGAACCACATCATAGAAAACACAATTTAAAACATGTGCTTTACTAAATGCCTCACAAAGGGTTACTTTAACATGGCTTACTTTGTGGAGATGGCGATGTTGTATCTGTCGCTGCTCCTAGATCTTTTTTTCGTCTACGAAATGAAACGAGCGATGGTATTAATAACTTTAAAACAGTTGTAACTCCACCTAATAAGCCAATAATGGTGGTTATCGTATAGATTAACTCAGCTTGTTTCTGATATGTAAAAGTACATTCAATTAATTGACATGTAGAATAATATTGATCATGGAATATTTGATCATTCCATTGTTCAATCATTAATTGTTGAACAATTTCACCGATCGTTGTGCTCACTTTGTATTGACTTTCTAAAGATGAATTCATTATGGTTGCATTAAACGGATGTACTGATATATCATATAAATATGTACTGATTGAATTCAAACAAAATTGATTAAAAAAACATTCAAGAGTAGATAAAAGTAATGACTCTATAATATAGCAACCACGATAAAAGTAATGACTCTATAATATAGCAACCACGATAAAAGTGTGGAATGTTGAATAAAGTTGCTAGGTCTGCGTCACCTAGTAACCAGAAACTATATGCCGTTTTTGTTTAAAAGGTGGAATGATGATTGTATCGACATTGTAAATTTTCTGCAATAGATTTTGAGCATCTTTCGAACCGATTGTACCTGTTAAGCCATAAATTTGATTACCATAACGAGTGAATAATCCGACATTGGAGAGATAATTCGTGGTAACAGTCAAGGGAGTCATTTTAAGACCATGTTTGATTTGGAGAAATTGATGAAGACCATCACTCCATGTTGTATCAGCTTGAATGACACCTGTATTGGAAAAATCAATTGGCATAATTCGTTTCGTACGTGTTTCATCGGGTTTGATCATGTAGTGATGATCGAGACGATATTCAACTTTAGCACGAATAGCATGATCAATCCACGTCGGAAGAGAATCAATGACAAAGCGATGTAAATGTGTAGGAATTTTGATCTGTGACTTTTTTTGAATCGAGAAAAAATTCTTTGAGATTTTTGACAATTAAATCTCGATTAGATACAACATCAGGATCAGCTTCAACCGTTCGCCAAATACCATAAAGTGATGATTTGAGCCATTCCATGCCAGGTGATTGATCAGCTAAACGAGCGATGGTATTATTTTCATCAAGGAGCATACTATCGACTTCATCAATAATAATCACGTCATGAGGACGAGCTGCACCAGTACTTTTATCAATCGTGCGTGTATAGAGTAGACTAAAATCATGACGAAGTAAATCGAATTGGAATTGACTGGAAGTACCATAGACGACATTAGCTGCATAACAGGTCTTCGGTCCAAAAACGTAACTAGTCTCATCATTATTATGCGAAACTTGTATTTCGAAATATTTATAGAACTTTTCACGTTCATGAGCATCTCGTTTTGCTAAAGTCATTGCACTTGTGACAATGTCAACGTGTTGACTCTGTAGGGCTTTGATTACAGCTAAGATAGAAACAACGGTCGATTTGCCTTCACCTGTTAAGATCTGTAACAAACGTCCTCCTTGATCATTGCGATCGAGTATAAAGAGAACAGCTAAGATTTGGATCGGTCGTGGTTCAAAATGGGAATCGAGGTAGACAGCACGTTTGATTACAGCAAGAATTTCAAATAAAGGAAATCGATTAGAATTAGCTGATTGAAATTTTAAAACTTGAATGACCCAAACTTGGATTTTGCTGATACTCCAGTTTTTGATCAGTTCATTTTGTGGAAAATGGGATGAGTCTTTTTCGTAGGCTTGATCAATTTGAGCGAACATTTCTTCGAATCTAATGACCTCTATATCTGGACTGACTTGTTTGATTTCAGCTAATAGAGTTAATAAATTTTTCTCGGAACTAATTGAACCGAAATGATGTTCAATGGCTAAGTTATGAACATTCGCTAACCATGATTGGATATTTTCATGAGAAAAGATCTCTTTTAAGGAGTTTAGAGCATTTTCATTCATTTTGTAATCAACTAGAATTTTTAAAGATCGAAAAAATTGAGATGAACTATCGAATTCATCTCGATGCACTTTGATGCTGTATAATAAATCGATAACTTTGCCCAATCGCCAACCATTTTTAAGTAAGACTTGTAAATCCTGACGAGCACTTTTAAACTGTTCTTCAGATCCACCAGCACAAGTCGGTAATATTTTATTAATAATAATCAATTCGATCTTGCTCTGTAATGATTCGAACCCATCGAGACTCTTGCGATTAGCGAATATACTAATTAATTGATCACCAGTAATCTCATACGTTGTCATAAGGTCAAGAATGGTTAAAATATTATCCGGCGTCTGCATCAATTGAAGAAATGGTTCGATCAATTCTGCCGGTAGATTTTCTTCATATTCGTTCAATTAAATGATTAAGAACAGTTTGGGAGTAAAGGGTATTGGATGACGATTGATTCAGTATCGATTGAATAAAATACAAACGTATCTGGAAGAACCAATTGTCTTCTTTTGATTGTAAAAGTTTCATTGCTTGATCAGTTGAAGTCTTTGAATAGATCAAAATTTGAATGATTGTGGCTAAATTGAAGTCATATGAACGTTGCTTTTCAATTAAGGTTCGAACAAAATCATCACGTTGATCATTGTACAATTGGTATTGTTTGAATATTTCGAACTGTGTTAATTGATGATAAAAGTTCAAAATACGAGCAGGGCTTCGATCGGAACATCTCGTCAATAAATCAATACATAAACATTGACGAGACCACTGAGTAGCTGGAAGTTCAAACGTCGTTGGTTCGAGGTATTCAACAAAAAAGAGTGTTTGAATGGTGCCAAGACACTGTTGGACAGTTGTTTCTCTAGCCAATCGATCTTGATCGATAATCGATGGTAATGGAATAGATTGAAGTAATTCTTCGGAATATTTCACATAGTCTCGTGAGATTTGAAAGCGAAGAATATTGAATGATTTTCTAATAATATTATCCGCGTCTTGAGAGAGTTGCTCGACAAAATACGAAATGAAATGAGTAGGTAATCGTTGATATCGAGCTATATTTTCCAGACACAGCAGAGATTCATTGATTGTATTCGACTCTACTTGAGACAAAAGAATTTCGAGTGCTTTCTCTTGGAAAAGAATAGATTTCTCTGCCATGATTCGAATGAGAACAAACATACGTTCAGTTTGGCAGAGCTGGAGAGTATTCTCAACTGATTGCGAGAGTTCTGCATTGAATTGGATGTCATGAGTAGATACAAGAATCAACACATCGATCATTTCATTCGGATACTTAGTTAGTTGATTAACAATAGCCTAGAGCAGTTCATATGGTACATGTTTCTCGAGGATAATCATCGCACGAATAATTTTCAATGCGTGATGAACATCGAGAATATTCGATGAAAGAATCATTTTTTGGACATATTCGTGTTGTGTTTTTGGTAATAAAAGACTTTGATTATCAAAGAAACTCGCGTACCTTCACGTTTCTTTCTTTCTGAGTAATAAGTAGCTGTTTTCCTTGTTGTTGAATCGTTGGTTGTTTTGAGTGCTGAACAAGATAAAGAAGATCATCAATTACTGATGATGGCCATGGTGATGCGGAACTCAACAACAATGGTAATGTGTGCACACTGATCGATTCATCTGATAGAGTTAAATAAATGGCATCGAGTATTTTTTTCGGAGGATTTGGACTTGATGAAAGAGTCAGTGCTAAGATAGTCGCTGCTTCTTTCTTTAGATTGAGATCACAACTGTAGAGCAAGTGTGATAGTCGTGTCCAATAAACTTCTGGTAACTTTTTACCGATTTTCACTATATCTCTTAATTGTTTTAGAAATGATTGATCATCGAGATTTGGATCATAATCGAGGAGAGGAAGACATTTTTTCAAATGATTGCGTTGATTTCGAGAATTCGATTGAGCTAGTTTAAGCGTTTTTAAGATGGTTTCTTGAATACTTGTATCGATTTCACCGTCTAATAGTTGAAGAAGAGCATTGATCGTTCTTATTTGAATATTTTGATGATGTACTGCTAGAGTGTGAATAGCCGAACAAAGTTCCCGAAGAATCGCCGTTGATTGTTGAACTCGAAGAAGTGAAGGTAGATGAGTTTGATTGACATCATTTGGTCGATTATTAGCTAGCGCATTAAAGAAGGATGTGAGTCGATGTCGAAAATCCATTGACCATTTTTTCCAAAAATTCCATTCGAGTAATTTGAGAATTCGTTGAATAATCGATGAGTCGAGTGGTTTTTGTCGTTCAATCAGATGTTGATAGATCTCGATAATAAATAAATTAATTGAAAAATTGTCAAGCAGTTTTTCCAGATGATTAATAACATTATTAGGAATGGCTTGATTTTGTCGACTCAATTGAGTAAAGATTAACATCAAATCAGGTGAAGGACAATCACCACTTTCCAGAAAGATGCGATCTAATAAAGCACGATGTTCATTATTATTAATATTTTGTCCATTAGAAATAACATTGAGGATGATAGGTATTAACGAAGATTGACGGTTGGCTGATTTCAATAAATCAAATAATGTATTGAGAACAAAGAATGATAATTGTTGCCCTTGCTCAGTTAAGTGAATTAATCCAGTAACAGCTTCCTCGATTGACAATTGATATGTCGAGTATTTTAACACTTGAGCAAAATAAATTTGACGAAGAAGTTCATCGATCAATTTCGGTAATGGTTGATGACGATCAGCAAAAGTGAGAAGAATGACGATATCGTTCGGATCGTTTGTCTTTAAAATCAATTGACCAAGAATATGGATTACTTTTTTTGATAGGATATGGCCAGTGCCAACAATAGTTTTCAAAATAGCGATGATGTTCGGCACACTTGGCGTTTCAGTGGTTAATAAATGTTCCAAACAAACAATAGTGGCTTTTCGTAGTGGTCGTCGACGAACGTAGGTTTCAACAACAGCGATGGTTGTGGAAGAAATCTTTGGTTCCCGATCATAAAGACATATTTCTATTAACTGAAGAATTGATTCAGGTAGATTATAATCTTTCTCTATCAATTGCCGAAGAAATTCCAAAGCCGAGATTTGTACTTGTAATTCATATGGTCGTTGAAATAAAAGCAATAATTTTTCTAATCGAACTCATACACGACGAATTGTTTCACTGCCATTTCGCACAAGTTGATCTTGCCAATAGGTGATAAATGTTCGACCTGCTGGATTTCGAATATGTAGTTCTTGATCATCTAAACAAAGATCGATCAGATCAACAATGGGCATTGATAATTCTTGTCCGTCATCCACTACATGTTTGAATGTCCAAATAACTTTTTGACGTAAGGAAAATTCTGGATGTTGAAGAAGTCGAGCAAGATTTTCCAAAGCTACAACTGGAATTTTTTCATGTTGTTTAGACATTTTCCGATAGAGAGACACGATATTATCTAACGAATTTTGATCTTTTTCTGATAGTAGAACTGCTAATTGTTCAAGAACTTTCGCAGATAAAACCATATTTTCGTCCATGCCATAATAACAAAGTGCCGCTGCTGCTGTTTGTTTGATACTCATCTCTGGACTGAGAAGTATTTCAATAAGATTGTTGATCAATTCTGAAGAGATCGATTGTTTACCTTTCGTTTCACGAATACTGTAAGCCAGAGCCCATAAACAGTTATTTCGTGCTTTGATGTCGTATTCACCACGCATGCCGACTTGACAAAGAATTCGCATCGTTCGATCAGAAAAAGTACGTTTCTCAGTAACAGCTGCTTTGAAGAAAAGATAACTAGCTGTTAAACATGTCTTAACGTCTTGTAAATTTCTTTCAAGCGACATTAAATCTAATTTTACATGATAACCTTTGGAAACATAGAGAGCGTAAATTTCGATTAAGTTCTGTTTTACTGCAGAATCGTTTGTTTTGGTTAATGCTTTTTCAACTCCTCTCATTTGTTGATCGCTTAATGCTTGTTGATTTTAACAAGAATTAAAAGAGTTTCAGCACATAGCCTAGAGACATTTCGTGGACCATCTATTAATTGTGAGAGTATTTCATTGATAATGTCTGATGAAATAACTTGCTCAGCCATCGCTGCATCTCGAAAAGCAGTAACAATAATTGGATGTATGGGTGATTCGGTCTTCCATTTCGTCCAGCCGAGAAAAGACGTCTCTCTGAACTTTGTTAACAAATAATCAAAATCTTGATCTTTTAATTGACCTGTTTTAGCTAATGCTGTTAGCTTTTCGATTCTTTGCAGGGCCGAATGATACCAAACTTGGCTGTGACCAAATGAAATCATTCTGGGTTGTACTTCGGCATTAAATGTTCGATCTAAATAACCGACTGTACCGAGTTTATGATCGGGACTAAGCGCTTTTGATGTTGGTTCGCTCGATTCTTCTCCGCAACAAGAGATCGATGGGGCTTGACTAACAGTCAATTCTTTCTTCACTTGACTATTCCCCATAAAACTTGCTGCATTCGATAAAACTCGTTTATGATCGAGAAAATCGAGTAATTCATGAATACATACAATGAATGCTGCATCATTATTCGTTGCGAGTTGACGTAATCTATCCATCGTTTTTCGTTCGAGAATAGCACCAACAATGGTCATCATATGTAATGCATTGACTGTTGCAATAAAAAGTCGTTTCGGAAGATCATCAACCATCACTAATTCTTCAAATTTATCTTTGATAAACGGTGCAAGTGCAACCATTCTTCGAACCTTGAACACTTGACTTAATGTATAAACGATCGTCGTACGAACTTGTTCGCTCAGTTTTTTATCGAACAATAATTCTGACATAGATTCCCACTTCGTATCGGGCACCATTGAAATGTATTTGTCGTTTTCAGACATTTTTCGAAATAGATAAGAAATACTCCAACCTAATGTTTCATCTTTCAACGAATTAAACAATAATTGAATCAATAATGGAGTAAGAAAATTCTTGATTGGTAATATCGTTGCAAAAGTCCACATAACACATTGACGAATATCCACATGGTTAATGGATAAAAGTTCGGCTAGATTGACGAAATAATCAGGTTCCACAAAGTCACAGTAGTGAGCTGCATGTGCACATAGAATATATTTAGCAGCATATGAATCTGATTGATTGGGATTATTCGCAGCAATATGACGAATTTCGTCGAGATATCCAACGGATACTTCCTTACCTTTCGCTGCATCCAAAGCAACTTCGAGCATCTGATCAGTGAGATGAGTAGCTACTAAAAATTAACAAGAGATGGAATATTAATTAAAAATTTGCATGTTCAACTTATTGACATATGATTCTCATGTCATCAGCCAATAAACAGGATTTCACACCAAATGGTGGTCTTTTAGTCTTTGAAATCTTACCGTTTTCTGATGAACACGAACTCATCGATGATGTAATACTTGATTTATTGTAATAATATCTTGAACTTAAATCTGAAAATAAGAATTCTTTGGTTATTACACATTGTCTGTACAAGTGCTAGTAATATGTAGTGGGGAAAATATCGGATAGGTCATAAAACATAAACTGCTTTTACTGGATCGACGCATCGATTTACTATCGTCTAGACGTTTTTTTATCGTTCTCCTTTATTTTATTTTTTTAATTTGCTTCTTTTTAACCCACGACCATGTCGGTCCTAAGGAGACAATTGAACTTAATTCAAGGGGGAAGAAGCGGATTCTGATGGATCCTAGGATCTACGAGGTTCCATCTGGACCCATAGTGACTCACATCTTCTATATTAACATTGTTCACTATCTGTCTGTCTGTGCCAGGTCAAAGGTAAAACGTTAAAGGTTAAAGATCAAAGTCAAACAATGCTATTGAGGGTCCTCAAAGACTATTGTATGGAAGTACTCATGAGTCCTTAAGAGACGGTCCACCAGAAGACCAACCAAGCCGGCCGGGGGGAAATTCTTTTTATGGTTTTTTTTATCTAAAATGAAAGATCGCTCCACCAAACTAACAAACCCAAAATATCACGTTTGTCTGACGTACCTGTGAAAAATGCTGGAACTCACAATCTTCAAGTTTTTGAGGGTACATCATAAAAATATGAAAAAATGACTTTTTTCATATTTTGACAGTATTTTGAGATTTTCTCCGGTTCTGCTCATCTTACTCTACCTCACCTTAAACCACCTTACTTTTGAGCTAAAAACCTAAAATATCTGAAATTTCCAAAAAGTTTTATGCTAAAGACGATTTTTTCCTTTTTGTACAAAAACTAATTAAAAACTATTATAAATGGATAATTAAACATATCAATACAAATGATATCCTAATACATCTGGAGATCCTGCTCTAAATATATGACTAAGAATCATCCAAAGAATTCAAACTTAAAACGATTTCTTATGATCTCATTAAATAAAGCGTTCAAAGTTACCCATAAATTCAAGTTTCTTACTCTTAGACCCTAAAAATGAGTGAATTACCGATTTTATACAAAAAGCCCCAGAAAAAAGCAGACTTTAAAAAAATTATGGTAACTACTTCTTATCCAACAGAACTGAACTAGAACTGTTCCTGTCCCTATTCTCTGGAAAATAAATGCTTAATTTATAAAATGGTGAAAGGATTTCCAGAAAGTTTTTTTTTCGTGATTTAGTACATTTTAGAATGCTCTAAGTTTTCTTAGAAATGATTCTGGAATTCTTTTAACAAATGCATTTTGTAGAGCAAACATTTTTCTACAAAATTAGATGTTTTACAGCTCTGAGAGAATCGTGATAACTGATTTGTAACAATTCTCCCGGATGCCCCAACACTAGTTAAAAACTGGTGCATGCCTACTTGTGATTCGTTTTTCATTTAATGAAAAGATGGTTATGCATTTTTTTTGAGTAATACAAAATCATTTTCCGTTTTATACTTCGCCGGAAAACCTTTCACCATTTTATAAATTACGCATTTATTTCAGATATTTTAAGGTTTTTAGCTCAAAAGTAAGGTGGTTTTCAGATTTGTCAGGTGAAATTTCACGCCTGGCCAATGATCTGTTGTTATGATTTAATGAAAAAAGTTTTAAAAAAGCTTTTATAATTAATCAATGATAATGAATACTAATTAATATTTAATATTACTCTGGTGCCTTACAGATTTATGTGCAAATTTATGGTTTATTGGAAGCGGTAAAGTGATACGTCATTCGACAGAGATTTTCAAGCGCTACAAACTCCTGTATATGTCTTTTCAAAATGTTACCGAGTAGTAGTTATTTGTATTCAGTTTTAGGCAAACGGGGTTTCTACTATTGATTTCTGAACAGAGCGGCCATGAATATTTTTGAATAACTCGAGAATGAAAAGAGAGAGAGAGCCTAGGTTTTCAGCATTTTTTGCGCAAGACAGACCTGTCTATCTGTTGTGGTTCTCGAATGGCAGGCATTTTCCTGGCGTAACAATTTATATAATACTGATGGGTTTTGTGAGTGTGAAGAAAAAAAGATTGAGAGTAGTCTACTAAAACAGATCGATTTGTTACTTCTATTAGAATACTCTTTGGTATCTATAGAGAATACAAAACGGTTTTGGTTTCAAAATCAGTTGTGCAAATGGATTTTAGAAAACCGGTCTGGCTTCCTAGATGTTCACCATGTCTCTCTTGCAGCATTCTGCAATCTTTTCTCATCAATGTCTGTGCTGAGTGACCGTGGAGAAACTTGTCTGTATTTTTATTTTTGGCAAGTTAAGTACTTTTGTATCTTTTCTTGTAGAGTCATAAGAGCTTTTCCCATGTCAAATAACCTTCCGGAAAATGTACACCTTAATATTTTTAACTATAACTTATCAATATTTTACCGATGTTTTTAAATTATATACCATTCAACAGAGTATTCAAAGAGATTACTCTCATTTCGTCCCGTCCCATTTTGTCCCATACTTGTTTCGTTCCCTCTCGTTTCGCCCCGTTTATTTTCTAGCATTCTACTCATTTTATAACTATTTTTTTTCTATCACCTGTATACTAATCAATATTGATATATAATTCCTTAAGATAATGTAAGAAATTGATAGATGGCTTTATAAGCTACATTTATTATTTTATTTACGAGTTACAATGAAACAGGTAATTTTACAGTATTAACACATTGCCACATTTAATTGCAAGTTCAGTTCTAGACAAAGTACCATTTTCATATCATGTAAAATATTCCTTCAATTTATTATCACAATTGTTGTAAACTTTCAGCCATCTCGATTCGTCAGATCCTTGCCATTGTTTCATTCATGAGTATTGTTTCTTTGCAAAAGCCTTTCCATTAAACAGTTAAATTCTATCATGGAGTATACAAAATGACTTCGTTAACATTAAATTGCTATTATCCAGGTTTAGAAAAACGAAGTCCATATTGATACGTATCAACGTATGAATATGCCATGTATCAGTTTCTTACATTATCTTAATGAATTATATCAATATTAATTAGTACACAGTGTATAGATAGAACAAAATGAATAGAATGCTTGAAAAAAAAACGGGACGAAACGAGAGGATACCATTCAAAACTGAAGAAATTTAGAATAGTGTGATATCTCTGCTTTGCTATACATCTTTTTTTCACAGTAGCGTGATCATTCTAATGACTTTCACTTCTTATTGATGGAAAAAAAATAGAATATTCCTGACATAAAAAAGATCTTCTCAGCTGTCTATTAATAGTTTGGTTTTGCACGCATGAAAATGCGTGTTAAAGTCAAAATATTAAGGTATACGTTTTCTAGAAGTTTATTGGACACGAGAAAATTTTTTATAACTTTATAACAAAAAAGTTTTTTCTTTCAACCAACAAAATTCTGCCAGATCTCGTAGGAAAAAACTTGTGCATTGAATAAGTTAAAAGTCTTGCGATGTTTCTTACCTTTACGCAGGATTTTTTCCATGCTGACCCTGCATAAACTGTGCAGGATTCTGTCAGGGCTGGCAGTATAAAAATCCTGCGTAAAGGTAAGAAACATCGCTAGTTACCTTAATACCGATAACCTGCAGGATCCTGCATAAATTTTGATTATTTTTTCCAGTGGGCGGTGGAATAAAAACCATTGATGAGTGCTTGAAATTGGAGAACTTTGGTTTCAGAACCATTCGTTTATCTGTTCGATGAATATCAAAATCTACAAGAGAAGGTTGTCGCGTGAATGTTTATTTTGTGTGTTAGTGCCAAAGATAAAAGGAATAAAAATAAAAATTTTTGATGCACGAACTTAGGATAAAAGCTTGAAATTAATCACAAGAGGGCTAAGACTTTGATCTATCGAATAGTAATCAAAACGTTTCTAGGTGGAATCTTGATGTAAGAAAGGAAGATTCTCGTCATACGGTACTGTAAAGATTGAAAGCAGGAGAGCCAAAATCATCCCCCCCTGTGGCGCTCGTTAGGCGATTCAACTATATGTTGACCTTTCTGTATTTAATATAAGAAAAAAGTCCGTCGAACATCAGTAGTGCATACACTTATATAACATCAGAAAAAGAGAAAAATGAACGAGAGAAAAAAAGCAGCACGACAGAATAATTCAAAAAATCCTTCTGATGCATTCTTCCTTCGGTTCTTTATTTATTATGAGCCATAACAATGATTCAAACTGGGAAAAAATAAACGCTGGAATTTTCCAACTCTTTCATATTATATTAACCTGTTTCAAAGTACACAATTCTTTTCATTGTTTTTTTTTCAGATGAATGTAAGTATAAAAACAGCTTTTTTTTACAATACGATAACTTATTCGACGCTGATTGCTTTCCATAATTATGCTTGTGAATACGGTAACTTCGATAAACCAAAATAAACTTAAAATACTACCGAGTACTTGACGTAAACAAATCGTATCACTTTACTCTAAGGGAAAAACGTGAGAATTCTGTACTTTTTCAATACTCCTCATGCCTCAAAAACTTTTGAAGTACAGGAGTCTCACATTTTTCCCTTTGTTACAGCCTTTTTTAGTGCTTCCTATAAGGGAACCTTTCATAATAAATTTGTATGTTCTCAACAGCGACAAGAACTAGATCTTTGTTCTTGTTACTATATATAATATAAATCGTGGACAATTTTTGATAATATTAAAAATGTCTTCTCGTTTAATATTCTTTAAATGGTTCCATACACCATCCATGGAAGCGGATTCGTATAGGGTACTTGTCGTTGCTGAGAATATGCCAATTTATTAGGAAAGGTTCCCCTATAAGTCGCACTAAAAAGGGCTGTAACCGTACTTATTGCAGTTGTTCTCCAGAAAGATCCATTTATCTAAGTTAAAGTTTTCAAACTCATCATGTGTGTATGGGGTGTACTTACTATAAAAGTATCAGCCAAATTGATGATATTGGTTTAGCTGTATGTCACCTATGCTAGTTGTAGCTTATCTGCAATGGCTCTTATTGGTGTGAATTAGAGACCGAAACGGGTCGGGTCGGGTTCGGGTTAAAGTAAAAAATATTGATTCGGGTCGGGTCAAAGCAAAAAAAGTTCGGGTTTTATTCGGGTCTTGCCACTAGAACATAAATCAGAAGAGTTTCGTCGGTTACAATTCACTCTTCTATTTTCAAACATATGTCTTTTTTATCAAAAAGAGAAGTACAGTGTTTTTTCCTTTCTGCTATGACGCTGTGTAATGTACAGTCTCGTACTGTTAAAGCAAGGAAAGAAAAGAAAGATATATAGAAAAACGTGTTTAGTAATTGTGTGTTATGCTTTTATTTTTGCCCTATTGGGCCTATAAAGACAATCGTGAACAAAAAAAAGGAAAGAGAAGTTAGATATAAAAAGTTAAAAAGTTAAGAAGTTGGACAATTAAAAAGTTCTACAAAGATTTAAAAAAGATATGACCGGGGAGAGAGATAGAACAATTCACAAAAACGAATCAGGAAAGACACAAAAATTGTCAAACTCTGTTTCAGGTAGCTGAAGAATAGAGTTATCACACTTAATTTTTAGGCTCCACATAGCACATTTTTGAATAACAGAGAGATGCGGAGTGAAACGTTTTGAACGAAAGAACTTTTTAATAACAAATGCTTTTAGCAACCACTGTTCTCTATACACATTTAACGCGTATAGGAGGGCACCATCAGTTGTAAGTTCAAACGCCCGCCAATATTTTTTCCAATAGGAGACGCAATGATACTCAAGCGTTAATTCTTTGTACATAAATGCGAAGGTGAAATCATTCCACAAAATCGCGTCATACACTCGACGTAAACAAGTACAATAAAAGTGGGAAAAATCTGACTGCTGACATTCTGTAACAAGGGAAAGATGGGGAAAATCCAAGTAACTAGGGGAAGCACATACGTAAAAAACAACATTCGTTTAAATTCTAGACTAGTGCATCCGTTCACTCTGCAAGATTTTACCATAGCGATCCTTTGCCTAATTTTTGTTTTGGATATAGACATCCCCTTCCCCCATCCTAGTCTAAAAGTTAACCAGCAGCCTAAATATTTAAAACTAGTTACCCATTATATCTGATGGATACCACAAAAAATAGCCTCTCTTAATAGCGAACAAGCGAGAACATTTTCCGTTCATTTAAGTAAAGCCGTGCCCATCTTTAAGCCAAATACCTGTCCAGAAGGGAGAGGGGATAAACGGAAACATAAAAGCGGAGATGCCATGTGAATCGAAAGAGGTTTTTTTCTTAACTTTGGACACTGCTTTCATAAGTTCTGGCAAGGTTATTAGTGGGATGAGTTCGTCCTGGTTCTCCCAGATCATCCCAGGACAGTCGACATATGGGTGAGGACGGTACACGATTGTCTCGTCGAACAAGTTTTCGTAATAGTCAGCCGCCATACACAGCATGTCCTCCGTATTATCGATAACCTCACCGTTTTCTGACAAAAAGGCTTTTAAAGTGCAATAGCTCTAAAATTCTTCCTCACTTTTGACCAAAACCCAACAGAGGATCTTGAAGAGGTATATCGCTCACTCATAGATTGCCCCAAACGAGCAAGGAGATAATCAAGAAGCTCAGCTTTGTTTCTTTTTCTTAATTCTTTGATTTTTACTTTTAGAAGAGCGTCACCTGTTCTTCTGGCTCTCCATGGCAGAACTCGAACATATGAGAGTTTGATCCGAAGCTCCTTAGAGATCGCGACTCGATATTGTTTTAGAGAAAAATTAACCGTACAACAAGATTTTAGGAGGGAAAGAAAAGAAATAAAAGTAGGATAAACAACTTCCCAAGATGAATGCTCCCATTGTAATGACCAGAAATCAGAAATAAACGACATAAAATAATTAAAAACAACCCAATGAGTATTATAACTAAACGCAGTTTCTTTTCGCTCGCACGTGATAATGCCAAGAACGGGTTCATGGTCACTTGTGGTATTGGTATCCCAATTTTGAACTACAAGGGGAACTCCAGTAGCGAGCGCATAATCAATGAGACGGTAAGAACGTTTAGAGGTCGCCTTATTAGGAAGAATAGGTGACAAAAAGAGAGAATCGGCCCACTCAAGGAGGGTTGTGGACCTAGCATTATCAACCGGATCGTCTAGATCAACATTAAAGTCACCAAAAAACTCACACGAGCTAGAGACAAATGGGGAGAGGACGTCCCACGTCCATGATCTACTTCTGGGAGTATACACCCCAACGATACGTAAGACTTGCTCTAAGGTGATATCTACTACACACATTAGGTATATCACATTTTACTCGAGTACAGAAAATACCTGAACGGAAAACTAACACGACACCTCTACTATTTTCACCGGCCTGGTAAAAGAATCTAAACCCATTGAAAGTTTGTGAGAGAAAGGAAAAATTTATCGCCCCTATCTCTAATAAAACTAGACAATCGGAGTTCGACTTTACGAAAAAAAGTTAAACTTCCTCCCATCTCTCGGCTAAACTCCGTACGTTAAATAGTAGAACATTGAAATGAGTGAAAGACGCAGATGAAGATAAGTCGTCCTGCTCAAACCGTTTCTACGACGAAAGGCACGAGTTTAGAGTGGGGAAAGAGTTCCACTCCATTACAATATCAGACAAAAGCGAAAAATTAAAATGCGAGAGTAGAGGTTCACATAACTGAACCGCAAAATCAAAATCAAAACCTTTTTTTCTAGAAGATGAAGGGGAAAAAATAAAAGAAGGGGCTAGAGCGGATAGAGTCATAGTTTCGTACCTTGATTGGCATAAGATGCTAATTGTGACAGTTTTTCAATTTTCTCTTTTTTCATTTCTTTATCCTTATACTGTAATTTCCACTCGGAGAAGGCATTTATATGATAATCGAATCGTTGAGCTAGAGATTCAATTGAAGCTGTTGGAATTGATTCTTGTTGGATTAATTTTGGTAGCACTTGTAATACCGTTTGATAAATTGGCATAAGAAAGTTTTCGATAGTCTCACCCAAAAAAGTAACCTCAACTTGTTGAGACATTAACTTTTGACTATTTTGATGAATGAGTACTGCATGTGACGTAGTTAATTCAGTTATTTGTTTTTGTTGTGCAAGCTGCTTTTTATTTATATCTAATAAATACTTTAATTGATCAGAAATATCTCTGACATCCCGATCGAGTTGATTCAGACGATTATATACTACATCATTCGCCCTCCACCCCCATGTATTCTGAGTTGTGTTTACATTCAATGGTGGGAACTCCTTAATACCATTCTGTCGTACAAATCCTTGTTGCCGTTGCTGTTGTTTATTGTTGTCATGTGTAGATGAAGATAACAAAGACTTTGTTAATTCGGTACGAAAGGTTTTAATAGTTAGGCATCTCGAATCGGTTGAATCGTGATTATTTTTACATCTAATGCAATGTGGCTGTTTATCACAATTTTCTTCTCTATGTTTTTTAATATCATCCACCTCCAATCCGCATGTCCTGCATTTATCTTTTTCATATTTACAATCACTCCGAAAATGTCCGAGTTCAGAACATTTTGAACAGAGCAGAACTTTTGCTGGCGTAAAATATTCGCTCACCGGGTATCGTTAATATTAACGTGTTTTCGTTTGAGTAGGTCGTCCATAGTTTTAACACTTTTAACATCTAATCGTGCCATTGTTGTTGGTAAATTATTTTTATTAATAAAACGGTGGAGATTGATAATGTCAGGAAAATCTTTTTGCAGATCATTTAACAATTCATTATCCTGAATATCCAACGTTACGTTACGGATAACTAACGAAAACTGAGATGGAAGCCGACGGGGCAGCGATTTCTCATAACTCTTCGAGCATAAATTAGGCGGCCAATTTTTTTCATCAAACAGAATGATGAATGAATCTCGATCCTTAACAAATAGAAATAATTGACGATTATCTTTTAATCTGTATCCGTCCAATGCGAAATCTAACCTCAAATTGTCCACAATATGTTTTTTTAATTCATTGATCACTTCATTTTCCTGAACCTTATCCTGGAATGTAACGACAAGTGGGAGAAATTTATAGCGAGTTTCGGCGAAACGAAGGGCTTGCTGAGAGATCAGATCGATGTTTTGACCGTTGTTATCTGTGTTTCGTGGATAGGGATGTTGATCCATAGATAAAGAGTTTCGACGTTGGAAGCGTGGACTAGGTAATTGACGATTAGCGGTAGGACGATGGATATTTGAAGGAGGTGAATCATTAATGTGACGTAACTCATCATTACTGGCACTTACATTGTTTGATTGGTGCTCAACTACCATATTAATTTCTTCGTCAATTGTTTGATATTGCCGTGACAAGAGAGAACTTGGAAAAGCACGCTGATAGTATTTAGATGATGATGATGATGGAACAGCACGAGATGGATCATGCTGGAACAAAACCGATGATTCACTTTGTTTATTCGTCGTCGCACCGCATTGTTGCTGTCGCTGTAATTGTTGGTTCGTATCAGAAATAAAAACCCCTGAAGTAATTCCATTAGAAATATATGGAGACGGTGTTTGACTAGGATGAATGGGATATTGTACAGGTACTTGATGTTGTAAACGAAAATTTTCTTGCAAGGGAGTAGAATGAGGAAAAAATTGACCCGTTCCCATGTCAAAGGTACCATATAGTAAGCTGTTAGCATTCTGGACCACTGAAGCTGTTGTATAGCCTTGCGGGGTGGCCATCCCCGACCTTAGTGTTACTTATATTCACCCCAAATTTCAAACGCGTGCTCAAAAATTGTATAAAGTAAAGAAGAGGAAGAAACTTACTACTACAACTATATGTAGATAAGTACAGAATACAGCATTGTTTTTGATATATCTGTAACTGAATTCTTTTACCTTTATTGACAGACAGTTAGTCGAAGACACTGCTTTCTTTGTTAAAACTGGCTTCTAATGAATTTAACTATACTTCATCCAAAATAAGTACGTAGTTCTTCTGTTAAGTAATTACTAGGGAATTAGAAACGCAATCGGTTCTCTCGTTTAATCTTCACGTTAATTAAAGCGTGGGTGATTTTTGTATGTTGCTGTTTTAGCTCAGAATCAGGTGTTCAAAATCTACACAATATGTTGTTGTTAATGATTCATGAAATTCTCGGGTCATTTGGGTCCAGTTTTGCAAATTTCGGGTTGGATTCAAAAGCCTTCGGATCGGGTCGGGTTCGGGTTAATATAAAAAATATTGATTTGGGTCGGGTTCGGGTCATCCATGTAAGATCCGATTCGGTCTCTGCCCTATTATAAGTCTCATGGATGAACAACATTATTCAATCGCAAACACATTTTTTGGTACATCTGTTAATAGTAATTTCGCATCGTTAGCGAACGAACATGAAATGCTAGCTAACTCTTCCACCATTGCGCAGATCTCAATTGACGTGAGAAATGGAGATTGTCTACCGCCGAATTCACTTTGTGAAATTCGAAAACTTTCCAATGATATTCATGCAGTCAACTCAGACAACGAGAAATATATTCTTTGTGCACATGCTGCGCACCATAGCGATTTCATTGAACCAATATACTTCGACAACCTTTCGAAATTACTAATTGAGACAGACGAAACAATACGTCAGTGTGTGCTATGGGCATTTACGTCGACGATGGCATGTTCCGTTGCTCTCACTCCAACGAACATTGATCTTGTATACAATTTACTGACAGATAAATCATTAGGATGGAGCGCTTCATTCTTCTTTCGCAAACTATCGGAGAATGAAGAGTACACTAAAATGATTTCCGATGGAATATGGATATCAATGATAGATTTACTATTCGATCAAAAAATGGACGAACAAGTTTGTATAATTATTGTTCAGACAATAAGCAACATTTTTAGAAGCAGGAAGTCAATATCGAATGAAATTAAACGACGCTTGCAGATATTGATAATGAGTGACAATGTATCCGAAAAGTTGCTTCTTGCTGCCATACATGCACTAAAAATGCTAGTGATTGATGAAGAACAATTGGAACCAGAAACATTGAAACGCTTACAAGAATTGATGATAATGAGTAATGAAACAGTGGCGGAGTGTGCGCGCGAATTTCATTATATCCTACATGATAAACAAACTCTGTCCAACGTACAGCATCATACACGGAGTTCTCAAATGAAATCTGAACTTGTTGCTACTCAGAATATATTAATCTCTCATTCTAAGGAAGAATTCATCGAGCCCACGAACGAACTTCTACCGCTAGACTATCTGATCAGTCAAGATGATCAGACTGATCAAACATTTAATCAGGAACATCAATCGAAAGTTATTCGATCAGGTGACCATCAACCATTTTATTATACGATGATGATGAAGATCAAGAATCTTCATCATGTAGCTAGACAAGGAGAGCTGACACTGAAGGACTTTTTTTATTTAACACGAAAGCTTAAAAAAGACAGTTATACATTTTTAACATTAGAAGACACATCTACTGTACACGAAAGAATCATAGAAGTTCTTCGAAGTTCTGCTGAAGTTGAACAAAATATACCAAGATACGTTGTCGACACAATAATCGATTGCTTGACACCTGAGACAAAAAAATTAAATCGCTTATGTGTTGACTGCCTCTTGATCATTCTGGGCAAGCAACATCAGCTTGAAAATGTATACATTGATAAAATCGAACAAATATTGATGACAACCAACGATATGGAAGTAAAACAAAAGCTTATCGAGATATATGCTGATTGCGCATCAAAAGGTCACCACGTACAGCTTGATCTTGAATCGATTCAACAAAATCTACAGAGTAAGACATCTTGTGTGAAAGTCAGTTATCTTTTTTTCAAAGCTGTTGCAGTGGAAAAGCGAACATTGTCACCTGAACAAATACTTATTTTGACAGATGTAGCAATGTCAAAGCATTATCTTTTGAAAGCACGTGAAAATTGTTCATGGGCTCTAGCATACAACATAAAGGAAACGAAAGACAAAAAATCTTTTTCATCAAAACTGCTAGATGACCTCGGACTAATGTTAGAAGATCCAGCTGAAACGATTAGACATTCATCAGCTCTGGCTGTATGCTACTATGCTGATGATAACAACTGTGATGTACCAGATAATATACTTGAACGGTTGGCAGTTGTCTCACTCAAAAGCGATTCTCATATATCATGTAACATATTATCTGTCTACTTGAAATTAACTAAAAGGAAATATTTGCCTACCGTTATTCTTGACAATATCTGTAACCTCATCTACCATCCAGAATTTGATCTTCGATACCGAAGTATATGGATACTTAAATGTGCTGTAGATAATGGTCAAGAATTAACGTCCAATATATTAAAAATAATCGACTACTGTTTGAAAAGCTCTGAATCTGGTGTTTGTAATACGGCAGGAATGATTTTTGTTAACTATTGGCGTCAACGAATAGTGCGTAATGATCGTGACCTCGCGTTTGCTTTGTCAAGTAACATAGAAAACTTGGTATTCATTTTTCGAAATCGTTTGGAATTGAATGTACGTCGTGAAGCTCTTCATCTACTCAAATTGCTCGTTGATAAAAACTACGATCTGACCAACACACTTTTGCAACTTATAGAATACTGTTTTTATGATAGTGACGCATCGATTTCGATATGTGCAGTGAATATTTTAACGTCCTATTCAAAACAACATATTTTACCAACGAGAACAATTATTTGTTTGGAAAATTTGTTGACCACTGAAACAGCAAATGTAGCTGATATTTTACCTGTTTTGAAGAAAGTTGTCGATCAAGGTCACATGCTGTCAGAAAAATCAATCACGCATCTTGGCTATTTACTACTCAAGATCGACGATCCGAATAACGTAGTTATATTGCTTTCACATGTTGATCGATATCAACCACTTTCGAAGACCGTCAATGATCTCCTTCGACAAGACTATTATACAAAAATTCTTCGCTACTCCACCTGTGCTAGAAGTTTAGACGAAGCCATATCTGGATTCATCAATCTAACTGCTAATGGCACACAACTATCTCAATCTGTTCTGGATTCTTTATTTTTTTTATTAAAATCGTCCGATCGACAAATGAAACTTATGCCTATTGTCGTCAATGTAACAGAAAACGGGCAGCAGTTAAAGAACAATGAGCATATTTGTACACTTACTCGAATCTTTTTCGATTCGGACGATAAATCATTGATTGATTTGGTACGAATTTTTCGAAACTTAAGTCGCATGAACCAAGTCATTCCTGATCCTGTTATAGAATTTTTAGAAAATTTCTTGGTTAATTCATTACTTACTGGTTATATCATTGAAATTTTTCAACATTTAATCGAGCGACAGAAACTGAAAAACCAATCAATCATTGGTAAAGTTTTAAAAATGCTACATTTTAGTGAATCTACCGTAATGAATACCGAGATTTACTATAGACTCGTACGTTTTTGCAAAGTCGTCGCTAACAACCAACCAAATGAAATCGATCAAGCTCGTATACTTTCAATGCTTCAATTCACTCAATCAGCAATCGTTCGCAAAGATGGATGTACACTTGCCAAAGCCTTAGCTGAACATGGCCAAACTTTAACAACATCAGTTATGGATGCACTCGTTCATATATTGAATAATGATACTGACATTAATATTCAAGAGTATGCATTAACAGTTATGAATCTAGCAAATTCGGACAATCAAAATATGGATAATGATTTTGTACAGATGCTTGACACGATTGATCACCAAAATACAACAGACGACGAATTTCTATTAGAAATATCAAGAAAAATCTCTCGAACGAGTTTAAAATTATCTGAAAAAGATCTGTTGCGATTGTCACATATGCTTTACACTTGCAATATTGATTCAAAACGGAAAGCGGCTAGCTACATCGTATCAGTTGCTGAAAATGGCAGAAAGCTTCTAGATGAAATATTTCATATTATATATGCCACTCTTCGTGATGATACTGTTAATATTTATACTATCAAATTACTGCTCAGGTCATCTGTAAAACAGCCGGCGTTTTTAATTAATGACCTCTTATATCTGGTCGTTTATTCAATGCATAGTGTTGTGCGAGAAAAAGCTCAAAAAATACTTGCAGATCATGGCGACAATCCGAAAGTGCAATTATTCTTTAACACCGAACGAAATCCAGAAAATCTAGATAAAATGGTATCAAACTATGATGTTTATCTTATAGAAAAGTTATCATCAAATAATGAAAATGAAATATTCATGGCTTTAAAAGTCATACAAAATATGATAACCGTAGAGAAACAAATTGCGTCTGATCTTCTTCTTGCCGTGACTTTGAAACTCAACACTCATAACGACATTGTTGCAGACATACTTTGTGCAACAATGATTCATAGAAGTAGAATAGAAGAAGATATTTACCAAGAAATTGAGAAAACTTTTCTTATTTATCAAACACCAAAAATGATGAATCTCATCCGAATATTGGCAGAACAGCAAATCGAATTGGAATCAAAGACAATCAAAACTGTCTTCAATATTCTCTGTAGGAGAACAGATGAAAAAGCATTATGCAGGGACGCAGTCATAATTATGGAACAAATAGCTCGACATCAGCTTTTATCAAAAGAAATTCTTTCCTATTTCGTTGAACGAATTTCTAATGAGTCCAAAGAAGATATTCAGACTAGTTTTAATGTTATACGCTATCAAATCCTACATAGTCAAATGGATGATATGCTTGACTCATTACCGATAATCCCACTTCCGCAAGGAATTGATAACCAAAGATTGTTTCAACTGAAAACATTCGAACAATATCTTGGTACCGTGCAAACTTTACTTTTTGTAGATTCCTTTAATCCAACAGTATTAAACTGGCCGGCAGAACGATGGTCACGTGAATGTCTGTGCTTCGATTTACTGAAAAGATATCAGGATGCAACACCTGATTCAGTGTACATTTTCTACCATCAATTGACTCTACTCGAAATATCCAGACAATACGGATTTTATAGCGATGTGCGTGATTTGATCTTACAAACGCTTATTCAAAAACAATGTACGTATTCCTTAGATCTAGGGACCATCAGTGATTTATTGATTTATCTAACTATATTAAAAAATAATCCATTACAAATGCTACAAGCAAACGAACCTAACTGGTTACTTAATATGCGTCGATATTATGTTCGAGAGAAAATGAGTCAATATTTAAGCGACAGTATATTTTCAAAGTCAATGATCGATCATATAGTTGATCGAATTACTGAACAAGAAAATCTTCCAGCAGAGTTGATCGAATTGTTTCTCCAAACGGCGATTAAGCCTGAGCACATTCTGATATTTCTCCATCTTATGAGTGATTACGGATTGACGAAAAATGATGTTACAAGCTTATTTGCTAGTCTAAAAGTCACATCAGGTTTTAAAACCTTAAAAAAACAGATGGAATGTTTTATTCTAAATCGGACATTGGCATCTCGTTGGTTTGGTTCTCCAAATGATCTAGCACTTGGTCGAGTGTATTTAGAAGCTTTGCTTAACAACGGATGGACTTTTGTAAGACTCAATGATATGCTAAAGGCGATTAAAATCGATTCCGACACATTTGATACTTTCAAGGAATTTCTTGTCTGTTTGAAAATTATCGTCGATTATGAAATGAACGAAAATAGTGAGACTGAACTAAACACAATATTTTCTACCATAGGTCATCAATTGTGGCGATCAAAGGTTCATTCTATTGCCATAGAAAATCAATTTGGTTTGACAAGTTCTGAGAAAAATCTTTTCATGCTATTAACTGAAATCGATCATGTCAATAAAACAAGGTTCTTGACTGAATTAACTCAAACAATGAGTACTATCGATCAAGCGTTCAGATGCGACTCGTCGGTCCTTCGACAAAACAAGCCAATTAGTGAATGGACAATATCGCACATTCAAAAATGGGCTCAACAATTTTTGCTTCAGCAATCGGAAAAACTAAGTGGAGTAAGACTATATGAAATAATGGCAGTCATTAAACGTGCTATTTATCTTGATTTGAACGTTGAACCACGTGCTATTCAATTAGTATCAGTTTTAATCGTTCTTGATTCGAATCATCAACGGGGACGTTTACTACAAATATTGACCGGAGAAGGGAAATCAACGATTGTATCTATCTTAGCAGTGATCAAAGCGCTAGAACACAAAAAAGTCGATATAGTAACAAGTTCGATGGTATTAGCCAAGCGAGATGCAAGAAAACGACAAATATTCTATAACATGTTCAATTTAACTGTCGCATGCAATGATGACGTCACCAGCTACGTATCGGGTCAAAAAGCATGTTATCAAGCGGATATTGTTTATGGTACTTGTAGTCAGTTTCAGTTTGACATTCTGCGTCATGAATACAGCCTGTTGGATACACGTAAAGATCGAGGCTACGATGTAGTGATTATTGATGAAGTCGACAGCATGCTTATCGATGAAAACAGTACTATCGCTCGTCTCGCCGATCCTTTACCAGGTATGGAGTACCTCAATCCATTGTTATACGGCATATGTCAAAGCGTGAATAATGATGAAGAAGTAGAAGCAAATCGAGATGGGATTGTTGAGCAAATTAAAGATCTGATTAACAATCCAAAACCTGCAATAAAAATACCTTGCCATCTGCATGATTTTGTCCATCAATCAATTCCCTCATGGGTTGATCATGCTATCCGTGCCAAAATCGAATACCGACTGGATCATCATTATTTGATCAAAACAGATGAAATAGGTGTGAAACGTATTACACCTATCGATTATTCTAATACAGGCGTCATACAATGTAATACTACATTTAGTAATGGTGCACATCAATGTCTTCAGATAAAACACGGATTAAAAATGACTCCTTTAACTGTTACTACAAATTATATGTCTAACGTAGGTCTGTTTACCCGCTACAAAAATCAAATTTATGGATTTACTGGTACTCTTGGCTCCGAAAGTGCCAAAGATCTTTTACGAAAAGTTTATAACGTGGATACAATTGTCATACCGTCTTTCAAAGAGAAACGTCATTTCTCATTCAATGCTATACTGACCTCAACAGATGAAGAATGGTTGGAGACAATTACTTCAAATACGGTGAATAATATGGACCTTAACCGGGCAGTGTTAATCATTTGTGAAACAATACTTGATGCTAAAACAGTTGCCAAAGCAGTTCAACGTGCTTACCCGACTGGCACAGTCCATCTGTATACAGATAATACTGATGCTATTGAACCTAACGTCATTTCAAATCGAATTCAACCTCGACAGATTATTGTTGCGACAAATTTAGTTGGTCGTGGAACAGATCTACAGACTAGTCCAGATGTCGAAAATAGCGGTGGTCTTCATGTTTGTCTGACATTTTTGCCAGACAATTTGCGTGTAGAACAGCAAGCACTTGGTCGAACATCTAGACAAGGCAATCGAGGCACATCGCAGATGATTCTACGTTTACATCGTTTACAACTTCAAATGTCCTATCCAGAGTATGCATGTGGAAATGAAAAAGATCTCACTGATCCCATTCGTTTTATATATGAATGGCGAGAAAAGGCTGAGTGCGCTCATTTAGATCGAATTTTGGAAAGAGAAGTTCCAGAAATCAAAGAAAAAGATGATTTATTTCGACAATTTTGTGATCTTCTTGGTAAACTACGAACGCAGGATAATGACTTCTATAAATTACTCAGCGTGAAAGAGCGATGGGCTCTTTGGTCAAAATCAGTAGAACATGCACATCAAGCGCGACAAGCATTAGAAAAGAAAATAATAAACGCAGGATTTCGACTTGTAGACATACCTCGTGATGCCAATAGTCTTTTCCATGCCGTGTCTCATCATCTTGGTCGAGTGAACGATATAAATAAAATCAAAACTATGGTAATTGAACATATTGAGAAAAATGAAGAATTGTACAAGGAAATGGATGAGACATAACGACATTGGGCTATCAGCCGTGCACTCAACGTCAATATAGTTCTATTTCGTAGTGATTATGGTAGCCCATATGTCTATAAGCGTATAGGTGCACAACATACATGTTTCATCGGCTATGAAGTCAATACACATTATGTTCCAGTTGAACCATTGGATCCAGGTAATGAACTAGCAGAAGCGTATCTGGGCGACGTTGATGTTGACGACGTTGAAATACTAACATTAGCGTCAGAGAACAAAATTAAATCTATTGTATCCACAGGTTTACATAACTTGTGGACAGACAAAAAACAACAGAAACTTCACGATTTATTATCAGTAAGAACCGTCAGTACCGATCTAAAAACTGGCTTTAATGATTTCCAAAATCAGATCCTAGAAGAATACAAGACCAATAAAATCATCAAAAATCCTTATTACCTCATTCTAGAAGCTAATGAAACGATTGCTAAACTTGCATCATGGTTGAGCCATATGCGATCGATTACCAGCCATGTATTTGGTAACGAAAAAATGAAATCTATAGACGATGCTATCGCCAAGTTAAAACAAGCGATAGAGCTTGACCCTGTATTTGCGTTTAGTGCATCGGTTACTCTTGCTTATCTCGCTATCCACAAACATGAGCCGAAGCATACTTATAAAATTGATGCTAAATCGTATTTAGTTCAAGCTCAAAAGAATCTTGAACAGTTTATTTTACCACAACTATATAGTATGCATCGAGAAACAAACGAAAATAATGCTCAAGATTTTTTTTTCGATGATTTTGGCAAACAAACACAGATGAAAATCGAAATACTGGAATTGTATCAACATTATGTTAGTCAAGCAATCGGCATAATAGAGAGTTCACAGAAATTGGTTGATGTTTCCTCAACAAATAATGGAACAGTGCTCATGGGAAAGAAAATGTATGGTAATGAGATTAAAAAGTTTATTCAAAAACATCAAGGTACCATTGAGCTAAGTTTTCACGACCTTACAGTTCACAACGACATTATAAAACATGATCAAGCTCTTAACCTACTTGCTTTATTACCTGATGATTATAAACATATATCAATTAATATTATGAATGGTAATCGTGAAACTATAGATGAAATATTTTCAGAGACAAATCTATCTACTCTAACCTTAACTATTCCATATTTGAACGGCGATGAACTCATCAATCTTGTTCAAGAGAATTTTGTTGATCTCACTCTTACTGGATCCATCGAACAGTACAAGCGTGCTATCAATAGTTACCCTAGCGTAGTTGTTCTGGAGACGGATTTAAAGAGAGAACGATTATCACAAAATGATGGGATACAAGCTATCAAGCTTGAAGGCAATGTTATCAAGTCAGTATGTTTTGAATCAATTGATTTACAAATCGCAAATACGATTGTGAAAAATGTTGAAAAAGTACGTTACTCATTGACATTCAATCAAGTACCAATCTCTCAAATGCGTGAAATGATTAAAACTGTTCCAAAATCATTTTCATGTAAATTTCAGAACCTGACGAAATGGGCTGCATATAATTTTGTTAAGAACAGTAACGAATGCAGTTTCATCTTAAGCTTATCTGAATTGACAAATAACCATGCATGTGATATTCTGGAAAATTTTGATCGAAATGAACACGATGTCAATGCTAGTTTAAAAGCCATCACCGAGCATTTTATGTCTAGTGATCAGTTATACGAAGAACTTAATATATTCAAAAATTTGGGTGTGAGTCAGTTAATCGTCATCAATGAGCTTCATTCACGGCCTTGGATTAGCGTCTCCACTGTAGCCCTACTTGGCATCGGCCAAATTATCGGCGGTGTATGCTTAGGAGCTCTGTCTGGTTGTGTTGGCGGTTCTCTAGCTCTGTCTTTAATCTACGAAGGCGTCAGCGACATTTACTATGCCATCAAAGGAGCGATCTCTCGACAACTCTCATTTAGAGATTACGCTATTCAAAAAGGTATTAGTCTTTCTATTTGTTTCATTTCGATCGGATTGTCTGCAGTGAGTAAAGGGGCAAAAGCTGTTCAGACCGGTACACAAAGTACCATGCAATTATTGAAACAAACAGCTCAAGAAGCTAAGGGAATTTTGAAAAACGGTGTTCGTGTGCTTACGAAAGGTGCCATTCAAGGAACTGCGAAAGTTAGTTGGGTTTTAGCATGCGAAAAAGTTGGTATAACTTGTGTGACAACTGGTATTAGAGAAATCGCCAACTATTCTCTAGATATCACAACTAATAAGGTTTTATCGTCAGCCCGATCAACCATTTCTGATGAAATTGAGCGTATTATCAATACTGAACGGGACAATGAAGTCTATAATCGTATATTGAACCGAGCTCTGTCTGCTGATGCATATTTCGAAAACGATCGATGGGCACTAGAAATAGAAGAACTTGTGATAAAAATCTTGACAAAGCAAAAGAATGGATACGTCGAAATAGCTAAATCGCTTGGAAAAGGATTTGGAAATGTACTTCTCAATCACACGAAACAGTTCGCAGCAGAAAAACAAAAGAAAAACATAAACGATTTTCTCAATATCGGTCAAACATTACATTCAGTATATCGAATAACAAGGAATAGTTATGAAATACTCACAATTACAAACACATTTTTGGACACTTTCATGAGGGAATTAACTGAACTCACACCGAAAATACCAACTTTTCAAGATCTTCTTGTAAGTGCTTCAAATCGATCGATTTCCTTAGAGATGGCTGAAAAAGCTCACCAACTCCTAGTAGACAGCGATATTCTTACCAAGAATGGTGCTATCAACGCTCGGTTCCATAAGCTCGAAGAGACTTGCGATTTTGTCGGACAACATTGTACTTCGCATGAATATATTGATGAACCTGTTCGGAGTTTTAAAGGAAAACTGGTGAAAGAAGTGCAACAAATTGATTTTGCCAGTAATGATATCAAAAACTATGTACTGATCGTCTTGAATAAGCTTATTACATTCAATAAAAAATCCTTACGCATGTCCATAATTCACAAGAAGATTGTTCAACAGCTAGCTGACCAAATTATTTTGATCTTACATGCCAATGTTATGGCACATTTAACCACTTATATTGCACAAGTGATTGATTCATTCTCGGACAAAATACAATTAAAGCTCAGTTCGAAAGGTACAGTGAGTCAACAGTTGATGGAAAATTGTGCATTAAGAGAGATAAATGTTCTTTCTAATGATTTGGTGCGAGATTATCAGAGTGGAAAAATTCAACTAGCAGCTGACGCTGTAAAAAAACTGCATGATCTTAAGAAAAAAAGCAAAGATGAAAATTTCATATCAAAGAACTTTACGGAAGAACTAGCTCTTCGAGTTTCTGATAATAAACCAGGTACTATAATTGAAATTGGTATCCTTGCGGCTTTAACTGGCGTACCCATCTGTGTTATTCCACACTACACAAACAACGAATTGTCTGAAGAGAAAAATGTTAATCGAATAGAATATAGCGAACCGTACACAGATGAGTTCGTGAATGGCCATTATGGAACAGCAATGGATGGTGTGGTCACCGATGGTCGACAAGATTGCATGTATGCTGCTATGTTAAGGAAATCATCTAATCGTTATCAGTCAATACAGGACATGCGAACTACATGTGCCGCATTTATTTTGACTAATCCTGATTATATTGCAAGTGTTTTACCTGCGATCGATGTTATTTATGCAAATCCAAATGTACTCCGACAAAAGCAGATGATGATGGAAGGTGGCTCGCTTAGAAACGAGCAAAACTAAAGTCAGCCCTCACCCCAATACGACTTATGTGATAAACAACAGAGCACCCCACAGATGACATCTGTACCAGATGAAGGTAAGCGATCTTACACAGTGAGCAATTAACTGCCCTCCACATTAAAACGATTGTTTTCTACAAATTTCTTCTTCGTTACTAAGATTTTTTTGGTGCTTTCCGTCACCGCACTTCATCTAAAGACGTCCTCCTTTTTTCTTAACCCTTTCGCGCCGAGATTTTTTCTCAGTAAGAAATGTGTCCGTATCTAATGGAAAAATGGTTTTTCTTACAGTTTGTGAAAAGCTCGTCCATCTGGAAGGAAAGAAAGCTTTCTAGAAAGCACTAGAGATAAATCACGCACCATCATTGCAAAGAACAGAGCAAGAGAGAAAAATGACGTCGTTCGAACATACTAGCAGGAGAAAACGAGCTATGCAATAACATACATGTAAACAAAACAAAAGAAATGTCACTAGAATACGTGTCTGAGAGCGATATACTTTGATACTAATGGAGAGGAGAACTGGAGACAAAACGCACAAGTACAAGCCCTACAGATTTAACAAGCTACTGCTCTCAGTTCTTTTCGACAGACGAAACGAAGTATGAAATGCTTCGCATTTAGAAATACATATGTATTGTGAAATCATCATCACCATCGGTCTTTCTATCCTTGTAATAGATAGAACTCCTCAAACACTTGAGTAAAATTGTATTTGAAGCTATATTAATACGGGCATTTAATGAAAAACCTAGCCGTCCCATATATGGGACACCCGGCGCGAAAGGGTTAACGATTTTTAAGTCTCAAAAAGGGTAAGTTCGATTATGTTGAAAATTTTATGGTGAATAAATCACCTAAAGTAACGAAATAGGTTATTATGAAAAATACTTGTGTAAATCAGCTTTTACGGTTACTGTGAAACTCACTAGTTCTTCAGAGGGTTTTGCTTAGTCACTTGGCCAGTATGTCAATCATTGTCTAATGGAGTTGAATTTTTTTGGAGATAGCTGCGACTATATCTCAGAAGTAGTTTTGGGCTCTGTAAAAAATGTAGCTCTCTTTTTGTTATAAAATAATATGTGAAGAGTTTTTGCCAGGATCAAGTCTGTCACTTTGAAAATTATATAAATCCGAGAAGAAACGTTAGAAAATAAAACCATCGATTTTACCTTTGGAGGACACTACAAGGTATTTGTGGTGAAAACTTCAGCTCGTTCGTATAAACCTTCATACATTCATCCAGGTACAAGATAAATGTCTCTAAAAAATCAGCAAGTTTCCAATAAACAAAGAAAACCACCTTACAGAAGTTTTTCATTGGACATATGGCTCATCATTTTAGATCTTCTATAATGCCACGAAATTTTTAACCCAATTGGACGGACTATTTTTGAGATCTTAAAATTGTAAAAAAAACGAGAGTACCCTAAACTTCTGTTTACTTATTGATACGAAGTTGCCAAAGCGTTTAACAGCATCATTTCAGTGAATTTATAGAAGAGATCCCAATGTTCACCATTATAAATGCAAAATAATAACGATGTCAAGATTAGTGTAGTTTTTTACTCATAACTTCAATAGAAAAGTCACCGTGGAATCATTAGAACTTAATGTTGAAAACGAATCAGTCTTATTTAAAATAAAGCTTGGACTCAACTAATGATCAATTCAAGTAATTTAAAGCGGAGCTGCAGAATTCTTACCAAGCTCAAACAATAATCTTATTAGAGCAACAAAATTTTTTCTAAATATAAAGTCGATAAAATGTTAAATTTTCTTACTAACTGATAATTTTGAATTGAAAAGATCTTGATGCCATGATGTCATACATTTATTTTAGGCAATATGTTTACACATGATGATGATGATTACTCAAATAACACCGACACTCCGCGTTATATTTACGTCCTTCACTTACAGAATGCATCAATGACTCGAGGACCAGAACATAAACTCAGCAATGAGGATTTAAACATACTAGCAACGAAAATACTTAATAATATATCGGACGTAAATAATCATTCGTGGACAGGCGTAGAGAAGACATATGACTGCGTTGGTGTTGGCTATACAGAAAATGGAGACTTGATTGTGAATGCAAACGTTAAAGAACGCTACCCATGCGCAGGTAAAAAAAAGGGAAATGATAGCGTTTGTTACGGTGAAATGGGATTGAATGAAAAACTCGCTAAAGTAATTGAAAATACTATCAAAGACGAAATAAAGAAATCTGGTGATCATAAAGTTGAAATAATCAAAGCGAAACTAGGTGACAATGAAAAACCATCAGCTGTTACGAATGCTAGAAGTCATGCTGAAATGCAAATAATCTCTCATGCAAAACAGCATGATTTAAATATTCAAGCACTTGGAACTAGTAAACCACCATGCCGTCCGTGCAAAGAAGAGTTGGAAAAGCAAAATGTAAAACTTCATTATGATGAGGAAGGAAATCAAAGACCCAAAAATTGGGCTCCATCAGAAGACATAGACACTGAGATAATAAGAATAAAGTCAAGAGATAAAGTTCGAGTAAACAAAAACTTTTTAGAAAGCAACATACCCAAAACAAAAAAGCAAGCGCACAAAGAATTTCAATCAAATTTAAAACAAAAATTGATTCCAAAACCAAATTTGCATGCAACTGCTGCCAGTGTTTTAGACACCATCGATACGATAGACGAAGGCGGTTCGACTTATGCTGGTAGGTTCAACGCTTATTCCGGCACATATGAAACAAAAAGGACACTTCGAAAGGGGGCGTACGCAGGTGCTAGTATTGCTGAAGCTATAGCTAACTATGGACCATGTGGAGTAAGCGCTTCACTTCTCTCAGCATCTGCTCATGTTGAATATGGTCTCAACAATTCAGTTGGCGTCGATCTCTCCATAGTACGAGCAGTGGCACATGCAGGACCTCTACAAGTCGGAGTTGGTTTGAATTTAGATACGAATGCTAGTGTTGGCTTCGATGGTATTCAAGCTTCTCTCTTAGGATTTGGTTTTCGTGCTGGTCTTAAAACAGGAGTCAAAACGCCTGTTGTTGATGCCAGTTGTAATGTTATATAACAAAGCTGTTGTAATTTGTTTCACGAATAAACTTTGTTGCCATAAACTGGAAATTTTGATTGTTAAAACCGAAAAAGAAAGCACTTATTACAGTGGTTTGGCTTCAAATTCAGAATGGGAGACTTTTCGTTTAATCACTTGCCCTGCAATGACTGCTTCTTGTTTTGCGGTGATACTTGAGCGTTTATTAGGGGACGCTAAGAACTATTCAACGGTATAATAATATCAACAGATCAGTGAATTAGCTTTATGAATAGTTTAAAGAAAAATATATGTGTAAAAAAGTGTGACAGGAATTTTATCAAGTTCAAAACTATTTTATTTGACACAGATGACAACTCTTTTACAATGAAAAATGACATCTAAATGTGTCGTCAACTAGCATAGTCAATAATTATGAAGTATTGTATGAAATGTATCTAATGAATGATAAGTTATTTACTGTCATTTAATATATGTGTTGATATCATCATTTTCTCTTTCATCCTTCATATTTATCGGCATTTTTAATATCATCTATAGTTCCTTTTAACGATGGATCATCATCAATAAGTATATTGCAATATTCATGAGTACGTGAAGTCATGTTTTTTGATCATATTCGTAGATACGCCTCCATGTTCAACTGCGTCATCGTTGCAAAGATCAATATCCATTTCTTTTATAGACAAGTGAGTAAGAGAGATTGAATGAAATGCTGTTGGCAAATGATATCTAGTATGTATGGCTGTGCGATGGATATATAAAACTGAAATAAATACTTACCACCGAAATAAAAAAATCAAGATGAAACAATAGACAGTTATACCAAAATTGAATAATTATTTATACTTAATAGCAGCTAACGCTGTTGAAAATAGGATTAGTGGTAGCTAGTGAGAGTCTCTATGTGACCATAAACATATAATATAATAAATACCGTTTAGTGCTCAGAAAAAATGAGAAAATGGAAAAAATACGAAAACTGAAAAAAATCAAGTTTCCATCTCTGAATAGCAGAGCAGTGAAAGGGTCCTGTGTTGATATTCGGATCATAACGTTCACTTTCGTCAAGTTGAGATTCAAGCCTTCTGATGATTCCTTTAGCCGGGATGGAATCTAGATAAGAGCAGCTTTATCTCACCCTAAGCAAGGTCGAAACACGTGTCGTGATTGCTTTCTTCTAACATACTCATCGCAATTTGAACTGCCAACCAGGTGTAAGCTCTGCTGTTTTCTAGTCTGATCTTTTTCCAGATCAGATAATAATGCAAATAGTAGACTAGATCAGCAGTTTTGTCTTCGTCTTAGGAGATTGACTCATGTAGATGGACATACCGTTCTCCTTAGGGATGAAATGCTGATCGGCATGGTTTCCCGTTCGGATATGTTCTTCCAGAATAGGCGAAATGAGTGACAAACCTGACTATATTTATTCTCTTCGGGAGAATAGAATATAGCTGATCACTGTCATTCATGGACATTCATTGAATCCTACTAGTTGTAGGTCTTTCAACTAAGATAGACATTCAGGAGGTACAAGTGTAAGGTGGTAGGGCGATGGCTCTAACTACCTGATG
The DNA here is from genome assembly GCA_905250885.1 of Didymodactylos carnosus. Taxonomy (NCBI): domain Eukaryota; kingdom Metazoa; phylum Rotifera; class Eurotatoria; order Philodinida; family Philodinidae; genus Didymodactylos; species Didymodactylos carnosus. Next base: position 69,409 of record CAJNOQ010000082.1, read on the forward strand.
AGACCTTTCAGCAAGGCTGAAACGCGTCGTAGTGGCTGTATGCCTTTTTGCAATTGTATCTTTTCTATCTAACTACTCACCCTCAGCCATCCTCACCCTCAGTACACTCGATCTGGGCAACGTCATCACCATTCTTCAATAACTTGGAGTGGTTTTAGTTGATTTCAATGATCACTCGTATCAGCGAAGAACACATCAGTTCAATGTGGTCTGACGACTGATGGGTTGTTCGTCTCAATCTAGCAGTTTCAGACGGTTTCCGGCAAAGAAAGGAAAAACTGAGCATGACCATGGTTTTATCAATGAACTAAATTGATCAATGCGGATTATGTGGTATTGCTGAACAATTAGAAATATGCTATGTTATTCTTGAGAAGTGTTTTTTAAAGCCTCATTCACTGGATATATGTTAGAAAGCGGTTTGAACATTTTTATCGCGGCCTTTCTTTTGTATTGTATGACATATCGTTGTCCGAATGCTGGAATAAAGATTGTTCTTTCCAACATTCACTTCACGAGAAGTAACTTGGTGCTGAACGGTTCGACTGTTGTAGATTTCTGCCCTATTGAAATGTCATTCGCGTCCAATCGACGCACAACAACAGACCAAGAGGCCAATGTCAATGACTATATTCGTCGACGTGCACCACCCTCCTTTCAAGGATTTCAAGTGACAGAAAGTGTCGTTGAAAAACAATTCTGTCTAATTTTGACTAACAACTTCCGCTTTGTGCGACGGGAGCAACAGGTAACGAAGGATGACTAAAAAGAAAAAGACTTTTCTGGACTGGTCGTTGTATATGAATTTCTTGGGATATGTTGTAGCGAGCACGACAACCACAGCAACGAGATCGGAAACATCATCATTATCCTCATCATCATCATCCGCAGCAGCAACAGCAACAACAACAGCAGCAGCAAGGTGCCATGCCTGATGTTGAATTGTCTCTTGATGGGTTGATGAGACATAGTAGCTAGGTGGTGGTGATGATAACGGTGGACATCGAGACATCGACGATGAGTTTGTGGACGCACTACGACGTTTGGTCCATTCATACATTCAACGAACCAGTCGCCCGTTTCCACTGAACTATGTCATTGACTTGTCATGAACGGCACATTAACACTGTCGATTTGAAGTTTGAAGGCAATGAACAACCGGTAGCGACGTATGGTATGTTTGCATGTGGCAGTCCTTTGTGTCCGTGTGGCCATCCGTCGTTTGCCTGGAAGAAAGGTCAATCATGGCCAGTTGTGGAATTTTCCTCCAGTCAAATCCATCATTTTGTCAATGAATATCAAGCCATTCTCAATTGTCCAGCATTAAGCACTTGATCGCAGGATTTATTGAATGCAATCTAATATTGATCGAATGTAGACCTGTACAACGTCGAGCATTATCTATGCCATGACCTGTCCATGTGGCCACTTTGATTATGTCGATTCGATCGAGAAAACATTGGTCGAAGCCATAGCTCGTAAGTTTTCCTTTTGCGCTAACGCTAAATGAACTGTTTCTATTTGCGTAGAACATCGTGAACATGGCAATCGAATCGTTCATGAACTGCTGACTGGTGCCCCTTTCTACCAAGGATCCCTCGATCCTAAAGAGCAGGAGTAATGAAAGAGGCAAATCTCGATATTTATTACTTTCATTGATCTATGTAGGAAAGAAATGGCCAATACGATGCGTCTCTATCGGCATTTTGCTCGATGTCCATCATCGCTACGATCGTTTCTGGATCCCTACTCATCGATTCTTATAAAGGAATCAGACAAGAATCTTACTGAAAACTTATATGGATCCTATAAGATCCAGGTAAGAATCTTATCACACTCTTACAAGATTCGTATATAAGAAAACGCTCGAAAGTGCCACGAATTTCGTAAGAGTCTTATAAGAATCTGATAAGAGATTTGCAAGAATTGCATAAGAAACTGCTGAGAATTCGAGTGTTATTCTTAACGGAACTCCGACTCTTCCACGAACTTTTCATAGTATACATTTGGATATTTTTGGCAATGTTCGCTGGAGGTGAGGAGTGTGTGTGCAGTGTGAGAGTGAGTTCGAACAGTAGTTTGACACAAAACATATTTTCATGATGCGAAACTGTATATCTGTAACTGTATCACATAATGACTATTCACCACATAACTTCACTGAGGTTTCAAAACATGATGTACAAAATACAAAATCAGGCATATTATTGGTGTGCATATTTGTCGTATTGTAGGATGCCTCCTGAAGTGATGCTGACGGTAACGCGAAATTCATCTGGCGAGGGGATTCATAGTATTGTTATTCTCCTTCCCGATTAATCCGTATTATTTCAGCCACACAATATCACCTAAAATTTATTTTTATTTGTTGAGTGATGTTAATTCAAAGACTGGGGTACAGAACTTTGCAGACTACGAGAGCTTTTGATCCTACACAAGAATATTGAAAACTAGGGGAACATTGATGAAAAAACGGATACACAGCTATGACCCACATTAAACAACTAAGCCGTTGATTACATTCTCTTAAATTATAGCAGTATTATTGGAATGCTGGATTATTCGAGGCGGCTGAAGAGACTGAGAGAGAGTCACCGATCAGCATCTCATCCTCCTTTATAATTAACAACTTTTCACTGGTCTTAAAGTTCTTCTCTTCACAACTCTACAAAAGCACTAGACATTTTCGTAGTTTTCGATCTTTTTATGTATGGCAAAAAGATCTCATAGTCTGCGAAGCTCTGTATTCCAGTCTTTGAATTGACATCACTAGCTATTAGTTGTTCTAGCAAGCTGCATAATCGTGAATAGTTACACTTTTTTCTGTATTCGTAGAAAATACAAATATGTACCAAGCAAGAGCATGGTGGATAAGAGCTACGTACGATAATCCGCTGCTTTTTACTGATTACCCCGAAACGGATGAAGATAGTCTTATGAACAAAAAGAAAAACATAGAACAAAATCAAGAGCGACAGGAATGACAAAGTATTTTATTGAACACGCAACTTGATCCCGAAGGATATTTAGCTCCCAATAAAAAATTTCTTCAAAGACAACAACAGACAGATAATGAGAATCCTATTGATGAAATGTTACTTGGCGAGCAAATTGTAACTACCCAATATTCTAAAAATGGATGGATATATAACCGCGGAATTTATTTCGACAACTGGTACACAGGTTTACCACCACAACAGTGTTTTTGTCCTCTATCAACGTACGGAGAATACTGTCAATATTTTAGTGATCGCATTATAGTTATAACATATTTAGAAGGACATATACAGCCTAAAAATGTTTCTGACATTGTAATCAAAGTGTTTGCTATGCTTTTTCTTCATAATGAAATAGTCGATGCGAAGGAGTTTCATTTTACATCTGCATTAACGAATTTAAATTATGAACATAAATTTAATTTAATTTATCCAAGATCAAGAATATTTTATGAAACAATGAGCAATTCCTCGTCATATTATGTGAATTTTGAAGCATATCACTTTAATTTGCATAATGCATGTTTAGAACATGATCCGTTACATAAACCACTTCCATTGATTTATTCACAATTTTTACCATTTCGAGGATATGGACAATGGCAAAAATAAGCTGTTGTATCATTTGATATGTTCATTATTGATAAACATGTATCATTATTTTGACATGAATTTCTACTATGATTAAAGCAAATATGATTTTGATTTATTTGCTTAAATTTCAATGTCTTAGCCAAACGAAAAGATGGTAGAAAATTAAATTGAATTGAATACTGCCAAATAGCAATTACTTGTATTGTTGAATTATTAAATTTATTGAATTATCAATTTTGTTCTATGTTTTTCTTTTTGTTAATAAAAAAGAAAAATCGACCCTCTGGAAATATCTCAGAATCCTTCGGAAATGCATTACCCTTGTGAGGTACCGCATCTGAATGCGCATCGATTTCTGAGCAAAATAAGACCTTTCCGAGCTTCCCAGCGTCTTTCTAAGCCGAGTTATTGGCAAATCTCTTAAAGGATTTCGAGTCAGCCGGATCTCTGAAAGTAAAATGGCCTTATCTCGGCCTAGAGATGTCCTAGAAGGCTCGAGGACGTCTCATTTTGCTCAGAATTTGACGCTTTATCAATACGATGTGCTAAAAGAATTCCAAAAGGCTCTTGAAGGTTTCTGAAAGTTCTGGTTTTTTGCAAAAATGTCTTGGAAAACTCCAAATCTCTCAAACACATTTCTAAGGTATTCAGCATTGCTTTTTACCTAGAAAACCATAATAGCTCTAGGTGGAAATATCACTGAGTTATGGGCTCATCATCTGAAGGATTTTTCGAAAAACTCGCACTTTTTCAGTCTTTTCCTAATTTGTCCTAAAATGAAAAACGTTTCGAAAAAAACGAAGCATACTTTTGTGGAGCAAGGCTAGGCGAATCTTCTGGCGTATGAAAGAAGTCTCTGGCTCTCATGGCAAAAAACTAGATAGCATTGCGCAATGAGAACCTCAAGGTTCGAGCGATCGGTGTTTGACCAGCTACCGGAGTTTAAGTCTTGAAGACAAGTCGTCGAATGACAAGTGCCTAGATGTGCTTCGTGATGCTGAATCCGAAAATCGCATCGGTGAGGTCGAAAAATGAAAAGATCAGGAAATAATCGGAATTTTTCTGAAAAATCGGTTTTTCGAGGTTTTTGACGCCTTCTCAGTATTTTGAGGTTTTCTGCATGAAAACTCGGTCAAATCGAAAAAATAAGGTCAGATTCGTGATCAGCAGCGTCTGATGAATCAGAATATGTATTTGAGAATTCAAAAGCTTTTCTACTTGATTTTTGAATTAGCGGCGCCTTACATTAGAAGTTTAGCATATGAAAATGGTTATCCAAAACCATTTATATACAATCAAATTAGGAAGACAATGAACAGGTATTTTGAGAAATCGAAGAAGATAGGTGATTCTGCAATGGAATCCAAAGTATTAGTAAATAGAATTAAAAAGAGTAAACAAATCTTCGTCGATTTACCGTTCATTGGAAGAGGAACTAAAACGCTCGGAAAACAAATTATTGAATTAAGTAACAGTGTAAGATCAAATTTACACGTACAACCTATACCTCCTCCTCCTCCTACGATTTCCACGTGTGTTTCAAGGAAAGACATAATTAATAAGAACCTTCAATCACATCTTGTTTACGAACTATCATGCGCAGACACTATTCGGCAAGGTGCAAGACATCATGAAGAATATGGCGCTCCACAGCCACCAAAACAGTCTTCGATCTCAAAACAAATTCTTCAACAAATACAATAGATAAAATAGAGCTAAGATGCTCTGAAAGGAATAAAGATAAAGAAATACCGATTTATTATCCTAAAGAAGAAGAAATCGAAAATAAAAATCCAGTCGAGATTAACAAGAAACTTATGAAGTCGGCTCTTTACAGACACGCATTTGAAACGGGTCATGATACAGACTGGGAGGGATGGAAGATTATATCGAGAGATTCATCCCAATATCGCTTACTAATTCGAGAATCATTGCAAATTCTTCACAGAAAACCAAGTTTGAACAGAACAGTGTCATCTGCACCTTTGATTATCTATCCTGAAGGACTACGTGTTTCAAAACCAAAGATTAAGATAAAAACAAGGATAAGAAATTAGACCTGGCGGTCGGCGATTTACAGTGCAAAATAAATTTATTTCACTGTTTAACTTTTATTTCGTTCTGTCGCACATGTAATACTAGTAGTAGAAAGATCAATTCTTCGTTCTTTATTTCCGAACTTGTAGATCATATTTAGTATTTGTATTTTTGTCTTGAAAAAGATACGTGACGTATCGAAACGTCGACAATAAACGTTAGAAAAAAAGATATAAGCTATGTCTGAGAAATTCAAAGCTGCCGTTAAAACGATTATTGATTTAGCAAATTAAAAGTTTCCTTCTAGTGTATGAATGAATCCTTTTTTCTTTTAAATCCATTTCATGTGTATGTAGGTACAACTATTCACGCAATATAACTGTCGTGTTCGACGAGAAACAAAAATATATATGCTACATGAAAGGAAAGAACATGTGAAAGTATTTATTTAAAGAACAAAATAAATACGAATATAATTTACTTTGGTGTCTTTTTTTATTATTAAAAACATTCAGTGAGTTAATTTTTCTTTCTCTATGCCCAGCACAGTAGAGTAAAATCTTGAAGATTTAACTATCGTATGACTTGATCAAAATATAGACCATTTTTCCAATAGAGAGTTCGATTATGTCGTATTATCAATTATTTAAAAATATTTGACAATATTGAAAAATGTATAAAATATATCAAATCTATTCAAATAGAAAAAATATTTTTATTATATCCGGTACATTAGGAAAAGATATTATTCCTATCATTGTTGATGAATCACAAATCGTGTTTATTTACATATTTTCTTTCAAAAAAGATGAACTATGGTCTAATAAATATAAAAAGGTTCGCGGTGTATTTGTTGATGATTGATCATTATTTGATCAATTAACTGATGATATACGATTATTTTACATCAGTTAATAAATATCTTTAAAAAACCAAATGTTAAAGAAACTTCCATTCAATGTTTAACGAATGAACAAGGAAAATTTATATGATTTCAATTAATTATTGAAGTATTATTCAGAATGTCACAGAATATAAAAGCTAAATCAGAGCTAATAAGTGAATGTCAGTTACAATATGAAAATAATGCTTTTGAACAATAAAAAATTGATAAGTTTAATAGAAATCATTGCTTACATGACGCTATATTCGTTGGTATACACGAGACGGTTTTCTCCGTTTGCTGATATTTCAAATGAAAGTTATAGCAAAAACGAAAAGGAAGTTTTAATAGCTATAGGAACTGTCTTTCGTTTGGAATTTGTTGAAAACCTTTGCGACACATTATGGTATGTCAAACTGACATTGACGAGTGATCTTGATCGACATGTAAAAGAGATAATTGAGCCCTATAAACGGGAAATTTGTCCTACATCTGATATAGGCACGTTAGGTAGATTTCTGGCTCGTATGGGAGAGTATGAGAGAGCCGATCGATATTATAATTTAGCATTAAACGAGTTGGTAGATGTCGATAATAATTGTTATGATTCAAACGATCTTGAAAGGATGTTAGTCAGCTGTAAACAAGCGCTTGACGTTGAACAAAATGATGTATCATCAAACAATTTTATATATGCAAATATAGCAACCGTTTATTATTTCACAGGAAATATGAAACATGAAGCACTTATGATTCGTTTTTCATTTAATGAAAAGATGGTTATGGGTTTTTTTGAGTAATACAAAATCGTTTTCCGTTTTATACTTCGCCGGAAAACCTTTCACCATTTTATAAATTACGCATTTATTTTCTAGAGAATAGGGACAGGACAGTTCTAGTTCAGTTCTATTGGATAAGAAGTAGTTACTATAGTTTTTTAAAATCTACTTTTTCGATTTTTTTTCTCGGGCTTTTTGTATAAAATCGGTAATTCACTCATTTTTAGGGTCTAGGAGTAAGAAACTAGGATTTATGGGTAACTTTGAAAGCTTTATTTAATGAGATCATAAGAAATCGCTTTAAGTTTGAATTCTTTGGAGGATTCTTAGTCATATATTTAGAGCAGGATCTGCAGATGTATTAGGATATCATTTGTATTGATATGTTTAATTATCCATTTATAATAGTTTTTAATTAGTTTTTGAGAACTAGAAAAAAAATCGTCTTTAGTAGATATTTTAGGTTTTTAGCTCAAAAGTAAGATGGTTTTCAGCTTTGTCAGGTGAAATCTCCCGCCTCCCAACGATCTGTTGTTATGATCTAATGAAAAAAGTTTTAAAAAAAGTTTTAAAAAAAGTTTTTTATAATTAATCAATGATAATGAATACTAATTATTATTTAATATTACTCTGGTGCCTTACAGTTTTATTTGCAAATTTACGGTTTATTGGAAGCGGTAAAGTGATACGTCATTCAACAGAGATTTTCAAGCGCTACAAACTCCTGTATATGTCTTTTCAAAATGTTATCGAGCAGTAGTTATTTGTATTCAGTTTTAGGCAAACGGGGTTTCTACTATTGATTTCTGAACAGAGCGGCCATGAATATTTTTGAATAACTCGAGAATGAAAAGAGAGAGAGAGCCCAGGTTTTCAGCATTTTTTGCGCAAGACCGACCTCTCTATCTGTTGTGGTTCTCGAATGGCAGGCATTTTCCTGGCGTAACAATTTATATAATATTGATGGGCTTTGTGAGTGTGGAAGAAAAAAAGATTGAGAGTAGTCTACTAAAACAGATCGATTTGTTACTTCTATTAGAATACGCTTTTGTATCTAGAGAATACAAAACGGTTTTGGTTTCAAAATCAGTTGTGCAAATGGATTTTAGAAAACTGGTCTGGCTTCCTACATTCGAAGAAAAGGATGAAACGTTCTTTTTTTGCTCTTCAGAAAATGGTTCCAGTATTTTAATGCAACATAAAGCGCTTATGATTCGCTTTTTACTTAGTGAAAAAATGATTATCCGTCTTTTTTAATACAAAATCGTTTTCCGTTTTGTACTTCGCTGGAAATCCTTCAACGTTTTCTAAATTACGCATTTCTTTTTCAGAGAGTAGGGATAGGACAGTTCTAGCTCAGTTCTGTTGAATAAAAAATAGTTACCATAGATCTTTTCATAAGAGCGGAAGCAACTGCTGAGCAAAAAACCGAAATTTCTGAATATATTTGCTCTTAACTTTCTAAATTACTAAAAATATGAACAAAATCTTTTATAAAATATCCGCTCAACAATTACAATAATTCTAACTCTGTTAAGAAGACCTTATAATCAGTTCGTTCGACCCATTCTTAGAAACTATAGGAAGTAAAACTGTCTCCTTAGATAGGATACGTTTTACTACATTTCAGTCATTGTTTAACATTGTTTAACAGAGTCATTGCAGAAATAATGTCAGTGATCACGGCATCTAAACGGTGGTTGAACGGACTGAGACTGTATCCATTCACGTTAGACTATTCGTACACAATATGCTCTAGATTAGATGCCTTTGTTCCTGTACCGGTTGAGATTGTTGACTGAAAACCTCTTACATTATGTTTTTTCTATATAAAAACTTTTAACGGTTTTTTCTCGAATACAATAACTTTTATAATTACATTTAAAACACACTTTTTCATTTATTGAAGCCAAAAAATTCTCTTGTTGTTTAAAATACACCATTAGTTCAGCTTGAGTGTTTGCTTTTTACCTTTGTTGTACGGGACCCTAATACGATTTTCTCTTTAGGCATAAAGTGATCAAACATATTCTGTTAAATTTTCCGTTCATTCAAACTCAAAAAATTGCAAAATACAGAGAATGAAGGAACGTTTACACAGTTTTACAGAACAATTTGAGACTTATACTGCAAACAAATGAACAATGGTGGGTTTTGATCTAAAGCAGCTATCATAAACCAGCTGGACCATCCAGCCACACTTGAAAAGAAAAAGACCCTGTTTGAAAATGTTGAGACGTACGCTTTTCAACTGTAGTAGCATATAGCGTTTACGTGGATAAAACAAATTCAGACTACTTCGGAATATCAAGATATCCTCTATTTTTAACCGTATAGTACCCTGACGTTCAAAAAATGAACTTCAAGGTCACAAATCAACAGACTATGCCTTATTTTTTCAAAACTTTTTCTATAAATCTGTGGGAGTAAGTGAATATCGAGTTTATGTACAATTCAACGAATAAGATTGAGTCATGTCTTGACTTTTTGATAAAAACAGTAAAAAATGTGTTATTTTACGGTTTTTATATAGGCTTTCATTATGTTTTACAGTTGGTTCTAAAAACTAACATTGCCATGACATTCAGCGTGACCAATAATCTAGACTTTCACTCAGCTTTAGTGTTCGGACATATGATCGTCCACCAGTTTTGTGACACTCGGATATCACACCCACATAACAGACGTAGAACGGAGCCAAGATAGTCTACAATTCTGAAATTCACTCTACATTTTTTATAGAGTCTTTCTTACAAATTCTTGTGTCTTTATTTCTATGTAAAAGAAATAGTAAATACTAATGAAAATATTTCTTATTTTGACAGTGCTGATCTTATTTTTTGCAGCGTTCGTGTCCTTTACGTTTATCAATAGGTTGTGGTATTAGACGAATAAGAAATAACATAACTAACCAAAGTACAAGTTCGATTAATGCACACTATGCACAATATCAGTTCGCTGCGAACTCAAATATAGTAGTCACATTTTCAGTTTGCACCGAACTACATTCTATATATATGTACCAGACACATGTACAAGATTATTCGGAGAGGTGAGGTTGAAAGTGAATTCGAAAAGTAGTTACACGATACCCTAACTTCCTAAGGTACCTAAGATACCCTAGGATATCTTAGGTATCTGAGCTATCTAGCATATCTGTCTAGATACCCTAGCAGATACCTAAGTTATCCTAAATACTCAAGACATCTGACAAAAAAAAAAACAGTTACAGAAAAATGAGTTCGCAACGAACGCAAATTGTGCAATTGATGAAATAGTTCGGAAATGATCCCATTGGGAAGAATCGCTTGTGCTCTATCAGACTACGTATAAGATGCATTTTCGAAAGGCATTAGAAACGAAAGAAAATTATTAAAACTAAAAAATTTGAGCTTTTGTAGCCTCTTGAGCAAAACTCATAATGTTTGGAAAAAATAGTCGAGCGGAACGCTGAAAGTGGACTTATTTTGTAGCCCAAACTTTCTTCTACATTAACCCTTTCTTGCCCTTTGGTCCCTATAGGGACCATGTTATAAAAGTTTTATTTTTTTTGAACTAGAAGGCTTTTAACGAGGAATCTTATGTCACCTTTAAGAGTAACTATCGTGGACTGTATAACAAGAATCTAAATCTAATCTTTATCCCTAAATTAATTTTTC